>JAJJMC010014297.1:5679567-5724825 GCA_023531435.1 Papaver californicum | reverse complement strand
ACTTTCTTGAGTGGGAACCGCGGGACCTTTTCCTTTAATATCTACTACACTTGGTCCCCCATGTTCCGTTTGACTTATTTTTCGTTGAGCATCATCCTCCTTCTCATCCTCTGCTTCATATTCCTTTTGCAAATGCTCAAATGCACAAGGGTTTCTTTGCTTTGATTCTTCATGCAATTCCCTAGCTTTTTTGCGTCCCACGGCCCTCGATTCTTTGGTAGAAGGCCTTTGTTTTCTCTTCCCTCTAATTGGTTCCTTGACAGCGTACCTTGTGTGCGGAAACACGAAGTAATTCAACTTCGTCAACCAAATTTGCCTTTGCGCCTTATTTAATGTATCATATTTCTTGTCTAAAGCCTTTCCAACGTGGGTGTCGGCAAACGATGCACCAAAATCTTGCTCGACGATGGGTTCATCGAAAGACAATTGTTGCCAAAACGGATCAATATCTTGAATTGGGATCACGCCCTCTTCTTCATACTTGGGCATCATATGCCGGCAGGGAAGTCCCAAACTTGACATGTTAGGACAAACACACTCTTCTTCTCCGTGTAAGTTGCCCAATCTATAGTGTTTTACTTCGTACATTATCTTCTCAATAGCACAATGCGACACCTTATAAAAAATACTTTGGAGCAATGGTTCGTCTTTATAGCTGACGTGTTTTCTAGAAAGGCTTTTTTCAAAAGATTCCTTAACTCTGTCAAGGTCACGGAGAAAATAATCGTGCATCGCTTCGAAGACCGTAACAAACCCACCATCAGAATTATGAAGCTTCTTCTTCATTCTGTTGTGAGATGACTCCACGGTACTTGTAGCTTGGTTGTCAAAGTGCCTATATTGGTTTGTGAACGCCGCTACAAACTTCTCTTTGTGGGGATTCAACCAATGCTCCATCAATTAGTTCACAACTTTTGGATAATTACTCCAATGCAAGCATAACATACGAACATTTTCTTCATAATCTTACTTGGTGATAGACCATGTCAAAGCATCCCATTCAGTTTGGAAACTAGCCCATTTTAGTTCCGCCAACTTGTCGTCCTCCTCGAATTTTTCTTTGGCCGTTTCTTGTTCTGAAACCGGCAATTTTTTAATTCTCTCCATCTTGCTTTTCTTTGTAGTCCGAATAATCGTTTTGCACTTGGTTTGAATATTGTTCCACAAGTGGAACGTGCAAAAAAGATTATGAGCATCTGGGAATACCCTTGCAATGGCATTCATCAAGCCTTGTTCTTTGTCGGTGATAATTACCTTAAGGGTATATCCTTCAACGTAGAATAATTTAATTTGTTCCAAAGCCCACACATAGCTTTCTTCGAGTTCGTTTCTCAAGAAGCAAAAGGCAACACTAAACGGGGACTTGGTAGAAGTTTGCCCTACAACATTCAAGACCGGGAGCTCATACTTGTTAGTTTTGTACGTGCAATCCGTCATAAGCACTTGATGGGAGCACCGTGCTAACTTTATAAACTCGGGATGAGCCAATATAATATGCTTAATTTCTTTATTCTCATCTTCTTCGTGAAACATGGTGTAGTTTTTAGTCTCCCCAAAGTATAAAAGTTGTTGGATCGGGTCCCTTTCTTCCCATTTCTCACGCTTCAACTTGGCTTTGGCGTTGTAGATTGTCTCCAACGTAGACACATTATTTGAGTTTATTTTCTTCAAGTGCCCGAGTATATCACTGGGTTTCAAACGCTTATCCGTCATATCGTCTACGATGAGCTTTTCTTCCTTGGTAAGCCGGGCCATAGAAGGATACGTTAACAAAGTATCTGGTGGTAGGTGGTTGTGACGACCGCATACAACCGTAGACAAGAACCACTTATTCTCGTTGTTCTTACGAAATTGAAGCTTGAAAGGACATCCCGTCTTCTTTGTGTAAGTTTTTCGCTTGATCTTCGTCTTTGGTACATACTCAGTACCCTTCTTTGCATGTCTTGTGTATTTTCCACTACACTCACAAACCATTTGAAAGCAGTTGTGTTTTTGTTGGTTGTTACAAACAATCACACACATGATGAGTTTCCCATGTTCTATAGCCCACTTCTTTGTATCATTTTTTTTATCCCATGTCTACATGGTCCAAGAACAGAAAGTTAGGAGAAAAAAAATGGCATTATGTTGGATATCGAAAGGGATTAACAACTTATCTATAACCTACCAGGTCGTTCAAATAGTGATCCGTAGTATCTATAGTTTCAATATCATTTGGAGGAGGCTGATCATTCATTGGTTGAGGTACAACCGCGAGCTGAACAAAAGAGATCAAGGCCAAGCGTCAGACAAAACACTAAAACCAATAAGTTTACGCTTGGGTTAGAAGGGTCAGACCCAACCGTATAATCGACGGACCCAACCGTAATACAACAAAAAAAAGCCAATCCAATGTTACGGTTAGGTTAAAGAGTAAACCCAACCGTAACAGGTGCAGTAAATACCCATGCACGTAATAAGTTACGGTTGGGTTTGTGGTAACCACCCAACCGTAAGACTGTGAAACTCTACTTTTCAGAAACACAAATGTATAGTTACGGTTGGGTTTCTCAAGAAAACCCAATCGTAACCATGATGGTGTAACATAAAAAAACCACTATTATGCACCTCATTTCCTTAAATATCAGCAAAAAATGAAAAAGAGTTTAAGTTAGAATGATACCTGACTATTCTCAGCAGTTGAATCTTCACTTTGACGACTACTTTCTCCATTTGGTTTAGTTTCAGCATCACAACTTACACCTAAAACCTCTCTACCATCCAAATAATCATACATAGTTAGGTCTCCCTCAATGGGTATGTAGAATTTAGTTTGACAATCATACAAGGATTCACCCTCCATAAATTTGCCACTAAAATCACTCATTTTGGGTTTTTTTAAAATTTTGGGTTAAAACTCTCTTATCTCTCTTCCACTTTTCCCACCAACATAAAACAAATACAAGACTGATTTAAGCATAAAAAATGAAGAATATAGGAAATGAAGATGATCATTTACGGTTGGATTTCAAGAAATCACCCAACCGTAACTACATTTCCACTAAAAAACTTATGTTTACGGTTGGGTCCGATAATTAAACCCAACCGTAATATAATTTACAATAAAATAACATATTTTTTACGGTTAGGTTGCATTACAAAACCCAACCGTAAATGATCATCCCACTTAAACTAACATTAAAATTTACGGTTGCTTTCTAAGCAAAAACCCAACCGTAATATAACTTTACAAAAACCACAAATTTGTTACGGTTGGGTTTCATTACAAAACCCAACCGTAAATTATCCCTGAATAGTGACAAAAAAAATACAATTCCAACGGTTTTTTTTTTTGAAAATCTATCCATTGGGAATTTTTTCCCTACAAAAGGAAACCTTTCCTTGAGTTGCTATCGTATCTTGGAACAAAGTTTCTATCTTGAGTTTCGCCGTTATGATTAAGTGTTTAAGTGTTTAAGTGTAATCATCTAATGATCTACTGTATTTCGTTTCCTTTGGTTCTTCCTTTAATGTTAAAAATAAGGTTTTTAACAACTCTGGTATTTGATAAGAAAATGAACTAAACCCAAGCATAACTAATTTTATCTTAAAAACTGCTTTTACGGTTGGCTTCCATGACTCAACCCAACCGTAACTACAATTCATACTACAAACATTCATATTTACGGTTGGGTTCGATTACTAAACCCAAGCGTAACAAAAATTATACAAACAACGCAACTAGATTACGGTTGGGTTTTAAGGAAAAACCCAACCGTAACAATATGGTAAAATATACACTAATACTAACACTAGAAGTTACAGTTGGGTTAGGTGACACAACCCAACCGTAACTGCATTTCACTCTAAAAATAATTTTACGGTTGGGTTCGATTACTAAACCCAACCGTAAATAAATTGTAGAAACACCACAACTATTTTACGGTTGGGTTTCACCTCAAAACCCAACCGTAAATTCTGCGGGATTCTCAAAATGTCTGAATTTCCGTCTCCTTAAACTACACAATTCCAACGGATTTTTTGTTTCAAAAATAGATCCGTTGGTTCCTTTTTCCCTATAAAAGGAAACCTATACTTGTCACTTTCTCATTATTCTCTATCCCTTTCATTCTCATTATAATTCTAGATTTTCTCATTATTCTCACCATACCCTTTCAACCACTAAAAATGGTAAACACATACACGAATGATGAAGATGTTGCAATTGTTCGAGCGTGGCATACGATGCTAGAGCATGCTTACGATAGAGCCTTCTATAACAACAATAACAACGTTGTTTCACAACAAAATTGGTATGAGGGTCAAGATACCGAAGAATGGTGGAAGCGGGTATTTCGAATGTTTGCGTCATTAGAGGGGAATGTAAATCATAGGCCGTGGAGATCCATCAAGAGACGGTTAGAGACGTTGTATCGACAAATGAACAACTTAAAACTAGAAAAGCAAATGAGATTCGAAGCAAATTCCTACGAGAACGGTGTGGAAAGAGTAAGTTTGTCGATTAATGAATCGTTAATTAAAAAGAGATTTCAAAAACTCAAACTCATAATTGATTTGTTTTTTTCAGCATGTGTTGTCTATGGAGCAGTATAGAATCAAATATGGGGAGGAGTTCAAGCATACAGATTGCTACCGTATTATGGAAACAAGTCGGGTGTTTGATTATCGCCATTTTCTTTAAGTGTTTAAGTGTAATCATCCAATGGTCTATCGTATTTCGTTTCCTTTGTTATATTCCTTTAATGTACTACTTTAAATCTATTACAATAGAAGGAATAAGTTACAAAGTTGTGTTTTAAACCCAATTTGGAGTATATTGAAAATCAAAAAACAGTTAACAGGACCATTTACGGTTGGGTCCAATTACTAAACCCAACCGTAATAAAATTTGTAAACACCACAACTTGTGTACGGTTGGGTTTTAAGGCAAAACCCAACCGTAATTCTGTGTTGAAATTGAAACTCATATTTAAAAGATTATGTTACGGTTGGGTTATAATCCAAACCCAACCGTAAATTCTACTGGCTACGGTTGGGTTTTAAGGCAAAACCCAACCGTAAGTCTGTGTTGAAATTGGATCAAAAATTAACAGAATATGTTACGGTTGGGTTATAAGCCAAACCCAACCGTAAGTTCTACTGGATACGGTTGGGTTTTAAGGCAAAACACAACCGTAATTATGTGTTGAAATTGGAACAAATATTAACAGAACTGTTACGGTTGGGTTATAAGCCAAAACCCAACCGTAAATTCTACTGGATAACACAAATTTGGATTATCTAATTTGTGTGTTTTTCGTTTTTTCTTTGTTTCAAACACCCAATTTACCTTCAATCTAGTAAAAATGATTGAATTATTTCAAAATTTTGATTTTTAAAACTCAAATTTAACAAAAATAATCAATGCTCAAAAGGATGAGTTACGATTGGTTTTTCCTTTAAAACCCAACCGTAACTATGAGAAAAATGGTGTTCATCATTTTCTTCTACTTACGGTTGGGTATGGTTAAAACCCAACCGTAACTTTGCACAAAACATGGTGTTCATCATTGTTCTTTGATTTACGGTTGAGTTTTGTTGAAAACCCAACCGTAAATCTGGCCAAAAATGGTGTTCTTCGGTTTTCTTATGGTTACGGTTGGGTTCGACATGAAACCCAACCGTAAATTTCTCTGAACAACAAAATTTGAATCTTTCAAATCGTGATTTCATCAAGTTTTCTTCCCACCAAACACAAATTCAAAAAAAAAAAATTCAAATCATTTGATTAGGTAAAAGATTATGTTTAATTAATCATGATTAGTTTAAATTAATCTTAACTAATTAATGTAATTAAGATTACTAATGAGGGGTGATTTGGGTATTGTGAAAATATTATGAATAAGGGGTTTTTGAGTTTTACTTCATAATGTCCCTATTTAGTCTTATTAGAGAAACCCCTCAATCAAATTTGGAGCCCCTATATCAGGCTTCTTATTTTTTATGTAGTTGACATTTGTCAACATTACACTTGTGCATATGAGTTATGCATCTGTGTAAGTTAAGATTGACTCGTTTTATTCACATAATTTTCTCTTTTATTTACAGTGGACATTACAAGCTTCGTTTGTCTTGGTAATTCATGTCTTTTATGTCTGCAAATCGGCATGAATGAAAGCAGCAACATGAGTTAAAACAAAAGAAGACGAAGATATAAACGATAATGTTTTTTGTTTGATCGGTTATAAACGATGATGTTAATATACTTACATATCATTCAATTTTCATTAGCTATCACTGTTGTTTTACTAGACTGTTTGTGGCTATCATTTCAATTGCAGGGATTTCATGATTCTAGCTATATATTTCTAAATCATTTTCATTGCCAAAGTAATTATTTTCTTTTTTGATGGTTATTTAAAAAAGAAAAAAAGAGGTATAAATATAAACAAATTCAAATAATTGTAGGATTTTCATCCTAAACTAATTATAACTGCTATAATTAGTTAATAGGGGTATCAGTAATGTTTATGTGGGTAAATAAAAGAGCGATATAGAGGGGTCCTATTGAAAGCGAAGCTTCTTCTGACCGGAATGAAAAACAAGGGGTGTCTAAGCCTAGCAGCACATATCCATTGCTGAACTCGTGCTGAATAGGCAACTGCCCCAATATAGCAAATCCCACCTACAAATAACTGCTTTTATTGCTTATATTTCTAAAATTAATTCGGCCACCAAATATTCACATTCGGGTCGTTTATAAACAAACCACTTCCCAGAATCTCCGTACATTTTCACTCACCGTTACAACTTCATAGCTATCGTGGGAACACGAAACAGCACCACGTTACTCTCCGATACAGATTCTGCATTCTACGTTTAATTCGTCAAAGACGTGTTATCAAGACCTTTTCAAATTCACCACGTGTCTCCTACCCTACGTCAAAATTAATCCTAACCGTTAAAGGAATGATCGAGAAGGAACTTCTTTTTAGAAGCATACAGAAAATAAAAAATATAAGTCGGTACCGACCTTTCTCCAAATTCCAAGCCTATCCTGATTTCTATTCTCCAAACCCTAATCTTTATAAATGGCCCCATCACGCCTTATTCCTTATTCACGTAAGAAATTAATTCCAGAGAGAAAAGAAGCTCAAACCCAAATTACAATAGATTTGATTATAGCTTTTCGATCAAATCAAACAAAAAAATTAGGGTTCCAATTTTATTTTGAGAAATATATTTACAGATCTGATTAAGTTATAGAGCTATGGGAACAGAGGTGTTGAAAGCACAAGATCCTTTGCTGAGGATGAGGATAATTGATCATGGTACACCAGTTTTATCACCGGTGAGGCGTAATAGTTGTAGATCTAATCATCAAAACCCTAACCCCAGAAAACAACATCATGAACATCAACAAGAACACAAGAAACGAGATAATATGGTTTCGAAGAAATCGTCCTCTTTCGTAGATGATTGTGTACCGAAGAAAAATAATTTAGTGATGGGTGGTTTTACTCTTTTAAAAAGAGGTGAATCGGTAGATGAATCTATTAAGAAGAAGATATATGAGGGTTTAGTCGTCGAATCAAAGAAAAAAGTTCAATTTGTAGATGTAAGGCCGAAGAAAAAGAAAATCGAGAAAAAAAACAATGATTCGATTGTATTGGGTGGTACAAAAAGATTAGGACCAGATCCAAAAATGGTTCCTAAACAGGTTAACATCTCTGATTTAATGGCTACCTCTCCTCCTTTGTCTTCCTCCCCCCCTTCTTTGTCTTTTAACGGAGTTTTTAACCGATCTGGTCCTATTTATTCCGGTGCTGGTTTTTTCCAATCTCCTGAGCCAGGTTCTCTTCCTATACCTTCTTTTAATATCAAAAAGAAAGAAGGATTTGTTGTTGTTGATGATACTGTATCTTTTTCTGCTACCGAAGATTTAAGAAGGATGCTTGGGATTGATGGTGTATTTGTTGATAACAATCTGAAGGCACTATCGATCTGAATTTTTAGAATTTGTAAATGAAGATCTTTGCTCGGTCTTGTCTACAAGTTTTTTTCTCTAAACAAGAAATTAAGATCTTTACTTCCGTGAATTTTTGAACGTGAAGCAGATCTGAAATTTAAGTTATGAAAGAAAGTTAACTATGGAAGATCTATAGTTATGGTTGCTGATCATTATTAAGTTAGATTCTTAAAGTTTTTTTTTTTCAAAAGGTTCGTTTGCTTTTTTAATTATTTTAATTTCTATCCACTGTTTAATAGTTTTTAGGGTTTCGTTTCATGTTCTTCTCACTGTAATATAGAGTTCTGACTGGGTATGGAAACAGCAGATGTTTGCTTGTTATTGTATCCTTTTTAAGTTCATTACCATTACGTGTAGGCTTAGTTATGATAAAGTTATCATGGAATAAATAGTTTCTTTAAATTGAAGTTTGCAAGTTCTATTTATCAAAATTTGGGTCACCCACGAAAATCAGCGAGAATTTTGTAATAAGCTAGCTACCTTGCTTGGTAGCTCATAGCATCAGTAGGGATTTTACTTTTTGTGAAAAAAATTCGTGATAAGATAAAAACTCCGACCCTAAACTAAGATCGAAAGCTTTATATTTTTAATCTATATTTTCGAAAAAATAATACTCTTCTTCTTACGAAAGAAGTTAATTATTAAGACAAGGACAAAAGATATAATAAAAAATGAAGGAAACTTAAAAAATAAAAAGGAAAATTTTAAAAGTTACGTTCTAATAAAAATAAAAGTAATATTTTTATTGGAACAATAAAAATTTAAAAAAAATCAACTTTTTTCGCAAAGAATATAAATATTTTAAAATACATAGTTATTTTTGTTTTATTTTTTAAAAATATTCAGTCATCTTTTTATTGTTATTTCTATAAATATCAAATACTTATCGTCTTTCTCGTACTATCAACACCAGAGGTACCTTTTTTTTCTTGTGTATTACCATCTCGCACTATCAACATCAGAGGTACCTTTTTTTTCTTGTGTATTACCATCGTCGAAACTAAAACGACCATTATTTTTGGATTCTCTACCAATATCATTTTTTTTCTTTTCCACTGCTTCTTTCCATTTTAGTTGTTGTGTGAAGTATAGGGTGTAAAATCGGTTGAAATAGAAAAAGAAAAAAAAATCAATTTTGTTGCTTTAAATATCAATTTTAAAATCGAAACATTTTAAATCGATAAACCTCGTTCTCTTTTCCTCAGTATTATTTTTCCTGATCGTATTATGTTGATGTTGTTCCAAATAATTAATTTCTATATAGTAATAGTAATTTAAATTCGTACTTAGACAAAGAAGATCAATTTTTTTTTTAAGATATTAATCAATTTCAAAAGGTAATAATAATAATAGGCTCCTAGTTTCAAAAGGTAATAATAATAATAATAGACTCTTAGTTTTTGTTTAGTTGATTATTTATGTTTTCAAATTCGGAATAATCCGCTAGGTATAAGATTAGATATGGAAATACTTTGGATCCTAAAAAATAACTAAAGTAGTTATAGTATAATGTTTTCAGATTAGGTGATATTTCTTAGCTCTTACAGACCTTTTCATTTGAATGTATATTTTTGATTTTTAAGTCGTTATAACTACTTTATTATCTATTCACTTGCAGATGGAGATAGGAATTTATCGAGTTGTTACTGGTTGGTTTCATGAACGGAGTAAGGGAAATTTTATTTGTTGTTTATGAATTTGAAAGTTGTTTGAGTAAAATCATTTCTCACTGAACAAGTGGTTCTTATAAATCAATGGGTATGTACACTTCATACATATTTGTTTATATTTTTTATTCTCGTTTAATGATGTATGTGAAATAAGGTAAATGTTCATTTGGGTATGGATGTGTCGTAAGTGTTCATAGTGTGCACCTTTGTCTAGAAGGATCTAGGCCAGCTTTGTCCTCATATTCTGCTCCTTTTGTTTTATATGCGCTTGAGACGAAAAATTTCATTTCAAGAGGCTCGTCATGTAATAGCAAACATGAAGCCGCAATCATTCCTGAAATTAACAAAACTAGATTTTTAAATCGAACAAAACAATAAAGGAGTGAAATTAAGAGAGTGAAGAGAAGATCTCTAAAAACAAGTTCTTTTAAAGCACTTACACATCTTACTGACAACACAAAGGGGTGTTTAAAACGAATTCTTTTGATTGAATTGCTGACTCTAATAAGAGCTTTGCAATATGTTGTTTGAATGCTGACAAAATGGACAAGCAACAAGGGCATTCATGTGTTGTTCCTTTTTTGTATCAAAGCTTTAATGGTAGGTGCCTCCGCACACAAATGATGCAACGAGGACCTATACGATTTTTTAATAATTTTTTTCCCTGTTGTTAAACCATAAGCACCAACAGAGTTGGTTTCAACCATACAACGAAAATGATGAAACCAATTTCGGTTCCATCAAAATAGTTAAGTAAAAAAAACAACAACAGAGTTGATTTCGACCATACAGTGAAAATGATGAAATCGAAACTGAACATAATTGCCCAAACATAATTGAACCGTGAATAAATAAGGTGAAAACAAATGTAATTGAAACCTAATTATGAAACCAGTGATTTCAAAATAAATGAAACCTAAACCTAATTTATGATACAAACAGATGATAAAATATATAACCTAATTATGCAAATTCATTGATGAAACTAAAATTGCGAAACCAAAAATCATTGATACATGTTGATTTTCAACCATAAATAATCATTGAAGAACAACGAAACTTCGATTTACCTTTTGGAGAATCTTCGAGAGTATTCTTAAGCTTTTTGTTGATATTTTCATCTTTCTTTTTCTCTTGTTTCTTCACCATTTTTGATTTTGTTCAGTGATTTATTTCGATTTTAGGTTAGGTTGAAATTGTTACAAAAACTGAAATCAGTTGTAAAATTGGTTTCAGATCTGTGATTTATGAAGTAAGAAAAATAGAGAATTGAAATTGAAAATTGGTTTCAGTAATGAGATTTAGATTTTTGAGTGAAGAGAAGAGAAGGTTGAAGGGGGAAAAAACTGCCATTATCAAGTGATAAATGAGAAGAGATAAATGAGAACGGTTATTTTCTCTCTCTGAAATTACGGAAGGTAGTATAAACAGTTAATTTCAAATAGGGTTTTTATAAACATTTTGTTTTGTTGAGTTTTTTGTTGTTGGATAGTAATGCCTTTAGGTTATAACCCATGGACTAAAAAAAATAATCTATAATATATATATATATAATGTCATCAATGTATATGTCGTGGAGATAGACGCATATATCTAATTGAGTTTATAATTAAGGATGAGATGCCGTTTAGAATGGTAGAAGATACGGGGTTTAAGGATTTCATGCTTGTGGTGGAGCCTAGATTCAAGATCCCAAGTCGTATGACAATGTACAGAGATCTTTTAGAAATCTATATAGAAAAGAAGAAAAGTTTGAAAGATTTCTTTAAGACATCAAAAATGAGGGTATCTTTGACAACCGACACATGGACGTCGCCAAACAATTTTAACTGTGTGACGGTTCATTTTATCGATCAAAAATGGAATTTGCAAAACAGAATACTCATGTTTTGTCAAGTTAAAGGACATACAGGTACTGCAATTGGTGAACTATTGGAGAAGTGTTTGACAGAGTGGGGGCTTGAGGATGTGTTCAGCGTGACCCTTGATAACACTAGTGCTAATAAAAAGGCAATTGATTATTTGAAGCAAAGTGTGATTAGTTGGACAGGAGCAACCGTTAGAGACGAATATTTGCATGTAAGTTCTTTTAAATCATAATTATGTCCTTTCTTGATTATTTAACTCGTTTCTAGCTATGCTTAATTGCGTCATTTCTAATATTTCAGGTCAGGTGTGCTGCTCATGTTCTTGCTCTTGTTATAAAAGATGCAGTACGGGTCTATAATCAGTCGATTACAAGGATCAGGTCAGTTGTTAAGTATGTACTTAGTTCTCCTGCTAGGTTGGCTAAATTTAGAAATTGTGTTACTCTAGAGCATCTTGATTGTAAGAAAAGTTTGAGCTTAGATGTGAAAACTAGATGGAACATCACTTATTTGATGTTAGATGCTGCTGAAAAGTATGAAAAGGCTTTTAAAAGGTTAGAAAAGTATGATAAAGACTACAGAAAGAAGTACATTTTCCAACAAGTAAGGGCAGATGTTTTACCTAATGATTATGATATGGGTATTGATGATATTGATGATATTGAAGAGTGTTCTTCTAGTTCTGAATCTGGTTCCGAATCTGAGGTTGAGGTTGAGCTTGAGGACATGCAGGTTGAGGTTGTGAACAAGACAAAAAAGAAGAAAAAGGGAAAGGCGCGCCAACATGCTCCCTATGAAGAGGATTGGGAATATGCCAGAGGTCTTGTGAAATGCTTAAAGGTATTCTTCGATGCTACTGTAAAATTTTGTGCAACTACAAAACCTACAACTCATACTTTCTTATGGGAATTAGTAGTAATTCATGGACAATTAGTTGAGTTTAGAGACAATGTAACATCAAGTCCTTTTATTACACGTATGGCTAGTATGATGTTTTCTAAGTACAATAAGTATTGGGGGGACTATTCAAAGATGAATTCTGCATTGTTTTTTGCTCAATTGTTGGATCCAAGAGAGAAAGAAAGGGGATTAGAGTATCATCTTGAATGTTTGTATGAAAATGATACTTTGAAGGTTGCATATGTTATGAAAAAGGTGAAAGCAGATTTTATGTTACTCTTTGAAGAGTATAAGTCTATGCATTCAAATGGACACGAGGGGTCAAGTAGCGGCACTAGTGTTTTTTCTGTAACTGATAGTGCAGTTTCTATGCAAGAGCAAAGTTTTCTATCCAGGATTAAATCAGGGAAGAAAAGGCATAAAAAGAACCCATCTGGATCTGGTGTTGAGACTACAACAGAGTTGGACAGGTATTTGATGGATGTGATGGATCTGTCTGAGTCCGAAGGTGAGGAAGTTGATTCCAGTTTTGATATATTGGTTTGGTGGAAGAACAATAGCAGCAGGTACAAGATACTCTCATATATGGCAAAGGATATATTAGTCATGCCTGTGACTTCAGTTGCCTCTGAATCAACATTTAGCACCGGAAAACGAGTGCTTAGTCCATGGAGAAGTTCCTTATCTACTAGGACGGTCGAGGCACTGCTCTGTACACAAAGTTGGTTACTAAAACCGATTACTCTTGATCTTTTAAATGATTATATACCGGACGACAACTCTAACGTTGAGGAAGGTAATATGATTTTATTTTTATTTTTTTTATTAATCATCAATTCAATATTTAATATGAATTCATTTCTTAATGGATGTTACAGAGTTATTGGGTCCTATGCCAGCGCCAGAATCTTTTGATCCTTGAAGTTCATTGGATTTATTTATATGTTGGTTATTCTTCTTTTTTGTGTTTGTGTGTTTATTTGACGTTAAAAATAACTTCTTTAAGTACCAAATTTTATTTGACGGAACAACCAAACTTTTTGTGTTTGTGTTTATTTGACGGAACTAATTATTGTATACATTTCGTAATTAGATTGAAATGGTAGAAACACTTAATTTTTTTTTTTTATTTCAACAATTTATATTTAAATTTCATATATAACAAAAAAAAGAAAAAAGAAAAAGGTACAGGGTACGTACCCGGAACCGGACCCGGGGTACATGGTACAAAACCGGAACCGGACCGAGGGTACGGGGTACAGGGTACATGTACAAAACTTAGGAACCGACCCTAGGGAGGTACAGGTACAGGGTTCCATCAAGAACCGAGCCGAACCGACCTTTGTGCACCCCTATAAATGAGTAGAGATAAATGAGAGCGGTTATTTTCTCTCTGAAATTAGGGAAGGGTAATTTAGACAATTAACTTCAAATAGGATTTTTGTGAACATTTTATTTTGTTGAGTTTTTTGTTTGTTGGATGACACCTTTGGGGTTATAACTCACGGACTGATTATCAAATGACAACCTCTTTTATCAGATGACAAGCAGTGTTATGGGGCTAATGCTAGATGGAAGTAATCGCCGTTTGAACTGATTAAGACTGGTGATAACTAAGCGGTACAGAGAAACCCGGTGACACATCCTCCACAAGTTCATAGGATGCGCCGCGCTGATCTTGTGAAGTTGAAACCTAAAATCATATAGGTTTTAGGCGCCGAATGATTCCACACTGATCTTGTGAAGCCGAAACCTAAAATCATATAGGTTTTAGGCGCCTCTGATTCCACACTGAACAAGGTAATAAAGTAAAGGTGAGAGGTTTGCTGGAAAGGGGATTTAGTTGGGGGCTTTGTTACTGAACAAGGTAATAAAGTCCAACGATGATCCAGAATTTCGTTTTTCGTTGTTGACTGGGGGTCTCCAAGGTTCAACATGTATGGTAAGGAGTTTGGTTGGGGACAACCCATTGCAGTGGGTAGCGATGTTGCTAACAAGTGTGATGGGAATACTTTTTGTGATTCCTGGATCGATTGAAGGGAGTTTAAGTGCAGAAGCTTGCCTTTCTTGGCAATGGAGGATGGTACAGAGTTCATCAAAACTATCTTCATCTAATGCCTCCATTCATTCATCATATTTTACACCTGAATAATGTGCCCAACAAAACCCATCAATTTTCTACCAAATATTTTACACCTGAATAATCTTCGCTAAGTAATGAAAGGTACGGAACAAATGTGTTTCATGATTCAAACATATCTCGTTTTCATAAAAAAAAACAATTAACATAGAAACTGTAGAATCAGAGTATGCTTTTTGTTGATTCGGCGTCTGAATCTGATTTGACCCTGACTCGATACAAGTAAGATGTCAGATCGTTTTTTTAGTTTGAGTCAGATCCGACTCGTTACATGAATTATACCTAATCTCTGATACAGACTAGTTTGAGTTAGGGAACAAGATAACTCTGACTTATGGGACCAAACCACTGACTCATATATTTTTGAGTCAGTTGGGTCAGATCTAATTCACAAAACAGACACATTAAGCCAGATCCAGATGAATCAGATGATTTTAATTAGATCCAGATTAGTCATATCCAAACAAGTTAGATTCAAAAAACAGAAAAAACAAACATGACGTAAATTGTGTCATGTGAAGCAAAATGAACGGAATGACTGAACGACAACCAATATATATATAAACAAATAAACAAAGAGAAATAAAAACTAATAAAAAAAAATAAAACTACTGGTTTTTAATTTGGGGTAGGCACACACAAGATTCCCTGTCATACATAATGGCTTTTTGAGTATCAACGTGGAATTGGCGAGCTCATTCTGGCATGAATGTTTTTAGGTAGAGAAAATTCTCTATATAAGTGCATAGATAATAATTAGAAAGACCACCATTTTTATACTTCTTTTTAAAGATAGTACAAGGGAAATTGCTCAGTTGAAGAAATATGTATTCAGATGAGGTTTGAAAGACTTAAAATTTCTCGTCGTGGAGGTCGAACGAAATCATATCACGAGATCCTACAGTTGTTCCCAAATAGAGATCACCTCTACCAGATATGGCTGCTTTGAAATTTGTAAACATGATCGCCACATAGTATAACAGGAGGGTTAGGAATTTCAACTTTTCGCACCACTCGTCCCCAGAGTAAACATGATAAGTGCTAAATTTAAATGTTTTTAGTGTCGATTTCATATTTGTTTTAGTTATAATTCTTATAAATTACTTGGTATTATTCTTGGTTTTCTATTTATTTGTTTTTTTAGGTGAATCATCTGAAAATCAACGAAAATAGCGTTGAAAAGAGCTAAGAAGAGAAAAGGATTCCTTCCCGAATGAAGACGAGAAGTTAGAGAAAAAAGTACACTTTTGGATACCAATTCACATCGCTCAGCCGAATCCAATGTTAAATTATTATCTTTTACCACAAAATTTCATTCTATGGGGTCAAAAGCTTTGCTCATATCAATTTTAATTCCCTGAATTTTAGTTGTTCATCTTTTCTTTTTCATCAAGTGCAAGATCTCATTTGCAATAACAATGTTGTCTAGAATTTATTTTACAAGGTTAATGGCCGCTTGAAAATATATTTATTTAAAAAAGGTTTAATCCGATTAGCTAAAATTTTAAAATCAATCTATATACTGCATAAACAAATGGGCCTAAGATCCCCATGCTTAATAAGATTACAATTTTTAGAGCCAAATCTAGGAAATTTTTATCCAGAAAACCTTTGCATAATTTTGCACACATCCGGAAGTCCGTGTATTTTCTTCAAGAAAAGAGCCAAGGGATTTTGAGGGGGTATTTGGTACAAAGTCTCAAAACTTTCCTCATGGAACGAAGATCAAACAAGAGACGAGTTTAGTTCATCTGAGACCAATGCGGGATAAGGCTGAAAGTTTTATTTTGTATTTGTTCTCAAAATCCCGTTTGGCCGTTTGGGGTTTTCTGAAGTAAAAATATCAGATTCATAGTGATTAAAATGAGATGATACGCAATAATATTGTTAAAATATATTTTCGGGTTCCCATTTTTATCCTTTATCCCGATAATTTTATTTTGTTTAATAATGTTATTATTAAGGAAGAAACTAGTGTTTTTATGTCCAGGTGAAACATGGTTATCCCGGATTATCTTTTCTACCACATTTATGAATATGTTTTTCTTTGCACGCAATCGAAATTTTTGAATATTTTTCCAAAATCCAAATTCAGACCCACAATACGGATTACCATAAAAGAAAGAATTAGCGCATCTCCTATTTTTGTTACAAAAATAACAATGTTTATCTTATTAGAAGTGATGTGCCGAATTTCTAGATTTAAATCTTTTTTTGCACCCTAAAACGAGCCCGACAGCTAGATCGACAAGAGGGACAAGGAACCACTCATTCGTTTATAAGCTATGGAAAGAGTGTTAAAAACGACTCATTTACTTTCAAATCCAATGGGTGACTAGGTGAAAGAGTGTTTTTAAATATAGGAAAAAAAATATAACACATTAAGAGGTACACGATCAACCGTTTAGAGAAAAAATCACTTGAAGAGGTAAATGATTAACCGCTTGAGTAAGAAGAGGTATATGATTAGCCGCTTGGGTAAGAAAAAATCACTCAAACGAGCGACCAATCATGTGCCTCTCCAAACCTTCTTCAGTTATTTTAATATTTTTTTTTTTATCTTCAAACGACTGATCATGTGCCTCTTTCAGTGATTTTTCTTCCAAACGGCTGATCATGTGCATCTTCAAGTGATTTTTCTCCAAACGGTTGATCATATGCCTCTCGGTCTCCATTGTGACACTCCTCCATATCAATGAGTATGAAAGTTTGGGTGAAAGTGGATCTCTCCACTACCCATACTAGCACCTAATTTGATCATTTTTAATCAACCTCATTCCTTTAAATGTGTTCTCATAGCTCTTGCTCATAGTTCTTGCTCTAAGAAGAAGGGAATTTCATTTTTTAGTAGCCGAGAGGAAAATAAGATCAATAGCTAGAGAAGAGACGAGATCCCTAAGATGATTTCTAGTGAGAAGAGGGGCACAATCCTGACAATTCCAAACAAGAGTGTATTCATATTCATAGAGAGGAGACTAGAAAAAACATCTCTTAGTGTATCAGTATTACCAAAATACATATAAGACCAGCATGCAAGAGTCAAATTGAATAAGGTAAGTAATCACTTCCATCAAAAACATTAATTGCAACTACCCACAGAGCCCAACCAACCCAAGCAGGGTCCTCCCAATAACAACCTGTAGAGAAAAATCGTGCCAGAGGAGATGTGGAGCTTAATAAGTGAAAAAAAATCAATGGTCCAGCACCCAGACACGTAAACAAAAACCTTGTTACTTTTCTGCCAGGTGACGTGCACCATTCAAATCCATAAAGATTGAGGAAGAAAAAAATAAACCTGAACTTGACTTGACTTTGATTATTCTAAGTGTTGATTGAATCTTCCATGGATAAAAGTACATTAAAATGAAAACCTATGATTCATCATCTTCATCATTCACCAAAAAAAATATGCAAGCACCTAAAATATAATGGGCTTAGTCAAGTTCAACTTTCTTTCTCTAATAGTTTTCACAGTTTCTGTTCGAGTTGCAGCTCAATCCACGTACATATATCACTATTGTCAAGGGGGCAATTACACAGACAATAGCTCATTTCAGAGAAATCTCAATCAGACTCTAGGTTATCTTTCATCTAGCATCACCCCCAATCAAACATTCTATAACAGAAGTACAGGTCAAAACCAAGATAGAGTTTATGGTATGTTACTCTGTAGAGGAGACCTTACAGATGAAGGATGTAAAAGTTGTGCTGATACTTCAACTGTAGAAGCCACTTCCCAATATTGTTCAAATGGTAAACAATATACTGCATGGTATGATGGCTGTATGTTAAGATACTCTAGTAAATCTATTTTTTCTATCATGGAGGTTGAACCGGCTATATCTCTTCTCAACACAAATAATGTCAGAGACCCAGAATCATTCAATCTGTTAGTAACAGAGCTGATGAATACCCTTGTATCAAGAGCTTCTTCTAATGGTGACAATTCTTCTACAATAAAGTTCGCAACTGGAAATTTTAATGCTACAACAGTTGGGTATCAATCTCTTTATGGGTTAGTTCAATGTACTCCAGATATATCAGGAAGTGGCTGTAATAGATGCTTATCAGGTGCAGTGGATAATCTTCCTAGCTGTTGTTTTGGGAAACCAGGTGGGAGAATTCTTAGACCTAGTTGTAATATTAGGTATGAAGTTTACCCATTTTATGAATCAACAGCTACTGCAGTAACTGCACCATCTCCCTCACCTTCCCTTCTACCTCCACTGCCAAATTCTACTACATCCGACTGTAAGTGCATTTATGCTTTGGTAGTTTAATTTTATAGTACATGGATGTTTTAAATGTACAGATGGTTTATAGTTAGATACCATGTCAACAAATTGAAATCCAATTCTTGAAGACGTTTTTGTTACAATTTTATCCTAAAAAGCCTGTGAAACTTAGTTTATAAAATCAAGTCCATGACGGCGAATTAAATTCTTAACTCACATATAAACATCAAAACATGATACGCATGCAAACCCCTCCGCAAATTATTTATTATACTATCAAAGTGTATGCTCAAATGTGATTGAGGTTAAGAAACCCAGATCAGGGGTAGAAAAGAAATAATGATGATATCAGGAACAAAACTGTTAGATACCTGCAGCATGACTAATTTACTTTCCGTAATATAGGATTTTATGAAAGCACCCATAAAGGGGTAGAGCACCAATACTCACTTTTACTTCCATCCTCAATGGTAATCCACATAAATATTATCTACTAAATACGTGTTGCAAACCCATTCCTTTATTGTATCAACAATTATTAACAGTCCGAGTTAAGATAAAAAAGGGGTCCTTACTTGTTCAGGGACTGGAGGAAAATCAAACCAGACTATCATTATCGTTGTCGTGGTTGTTTCAATCGCTGCATTTATAATCGTCTCCGTCATCGCCATATGCTTCTGCAAACGGAAAAGGAGAATGCAACAGAAACTTGGTTGTAAGTAGCTAATATGTAATCTACTTCAGTACTGCTTTCTGAGTAGCCAATTTAGTAATTTTTGAAAAGCAAAAATGCTCATACCTCCTTCACAGAACGTTAGGGGAACATATTCCCTTTGCCCCTATACCAATCCTTTGGAAATTAAACATCAATTAAGTTCAACCTGCAGGTGAAAAAGAACTTTACTTCTTTTTTCACCCTTTAACGTCTTATGACTGATCTAGATTGCTTATAGGTCACTAGATATTCTGCATCTTAAACCCTTCACCTCTAAAGACATGATACAGATTACACCTGCATTAGGATACTCTTACCTAAGTCTTCTTGTTCACTTAATGTCCGAGTATGTCCACATCTCCCGAGGAGCATCACCACCATATCCATTTAATCATTCACGAAAGAATTCTATCATTTCATTGACATTTCTATCCTGGTAATTCTGCCAAAGATGCAGATGAGACCGAAAATGTGGAATCCCTGCAATTTGATTTTGTTACAATCAGAACTGCCACAGTTAACTTCTCTGACGATAATAAACTTGGAGAAGGAGGATTCGGTGCTGTCTACAAGGTAAGGACAAAAAGTTAAAACCATCATACCAAGAATTACTCTATAACCAAACGTGAGTCTTATATCATAACTGCTAATGTCTACACAGGGTAGGTTACCAGATGGACAAGAAATAGCAGTAAAGAGGCTCTCTAGTAATTCTGGACAAGGTGTCCAAGAGTTTAAGAATGAGGTCTTATTAGTGGCTCAGCTTCAACACAGGAATCTCGTTAGGCTCCTTGGATTTTGCATCAAAGATGAAGAGAAGCTACTCATTTACCAGCTCATGCCAAACAAAAGCCTTGATAACTTCATTTTTGGTTTAGAAACTCTCCCTTTATCTCTCTCCTTATTGGAAAATGTAACTGTTTTCATCATTGAAATAAATAAAAGAAGATATGCAGTATCAACATGTTTTCCGTAAACCTATAAGTGATAAACTAGTGTTCTAGATGGTCTTCAAACTACACTTACATGTTTTTTTTTTGTTTGGATGAACTTGCAGATCAAACTAAACGTGCACAGTTAAACTGGGAAACACGGTACAAAATTATTGAAGGAATTGCTCGAGGTGTTCTTTATCTTCACGAAGATTCTCGATTAAAGATTATTCATAGGGATCTCAAACCTAGTAACATTTTGTTAGATGACGAAATGAATCCGAAAATATCAGACTTTGGAATGGCAAGGCTTTTTGTAAGGGATCAAACTCAAGGCAACACCAGCAGGGTTGTTGGAACATAGTAAGTACTAGAATACTATCCTCAATATTCAATATTTCGGCAACCTTGTAAATAGTTTCAAAACAAAACAACCGAAGAATGCTTTGCCTAAGACAGATAACAATAATTAAGGAGGCATTATCTTATATTAGCATCACAACAAAGATACTGAAACATCTAAGATGGCAAACTTAAATTAGTTTCTGTAGTGAGAACCTTAAAATCTGTCATTGTTTTTATGCCGAGAATGATTTTATGAATAATTGGATGCAGTGGGTACATGTCACCAGAGTACGCTATGCACGGGCAGTTTTCAGCAAAATCAGATGTTTACAGTTTTGGTGTATTAGTGCTTGAAATAATAAGCGGCCGTAAAAACAGTTGCTCCTCTGAACCAGAGAATGAGGAGGACCTTCTTAGCTATGTGAGTAAAAATCTGTTGTTGCACTACTCTACCCTTCTATCATCTCTCTCTTTCAAGTGTAAGTTCGCACCAGCAATACAATTTGTCTAAAGTAACTCCGGCAGTCTAGTCCTTACAGACAAGATTAGAACATTTCATGCACAATCAGTTTATTGTATACTATATTCTTAATGTGATTAAGATCGTGATACCTCTTGCAGGCATGGAAAAATTGGAAAAATGGCACACCTTTGGAGGTTATAGATCCAACAATACGAGATCGTTTCTCAAAAAGTGAAGCTATGAGATGCATCCACATAGGTTTATTATGTGTCCAAGATGAGGTATTTGACAGACCAACCATGTCATCAGTTGCTGTCATGCTCAGCAGCAATTCTACAACTCTCCCATTACCAGCTGCACCTGCATTTTTTGTAAGCAGCAGAATGCAACCAGGCCTACTTAACTGGAAGGATGAATCAGAAAAAACCGAATTGGAAAATTCTACAAGTACCTCCAAACCGCTGTCTGTGAACGACTTGTCTGTTACTGAAATATATCCTAGATAGTCATAATGGAGAATTTGTGTCAGACATATAATACCTGTACCAATAAAGCCACTTTTCTACTCAAGAAACTTGGCTAAATTTTTCCTACATATACCCGGTTTTCTAAGGGCTGATAGCATCCCTGTATCTTCTTAGCTTCATATTCACCCTGCTTTTATGTGGTTTTGAATAACAAATGTAGTCATACTTACTATCACCACCTCTTCCAACAAGTAATACTTCGTAATTTGTGGATAATGTTGCTGCTAATTGACAGCCAGATGTTCCTCCTCCAATTATTATAGAATCGTATTCATCTTCTGTTGGTAATAAGTTGAATTGAAGATGTAACTGTACAAATTCTAGATCTGCATGCAACAAGAACAAGACGCAGCAGCTCAATCAGATTGAGCTCTTCTAAAACCTTTATCATTACTACTACTAACTTCTCTATCCGATGAATCAGAAATCTCACTAATGAGAATTATTACAAATACTGTATGAGCTAATGTTAGGGCTATTACCACCATGAGTGAATGAAATTTTCTTGCAATTGATGATGATTTCTTCTTGAATCTATGAGTGATGTTGGAGACTTAGTTGTAGTTTTATGAGTTTGATTTTATCAATTTGATCCTTTAGGATTTTCAGATGATCAGATCTGTATATATGTGCATTGTGGTATGGTGAAAGACACCTTTTTTATTTATGTTGCTAGTATCATACGTTCATGAGTCACGACATCTAAAATTCAGTAAGGTGTGTCGGTGAAAGTTCAAGTAGTTCATGACCCAGATTAGTCCCTTCACTCCCTTGCCATTTTGGTTTTGGCACGGGGTATTAGCACTGCTTGGTAGCTTTCAAAGGCTCATTAAGTTTTACAGTAGCTATCTTTGGATGCTGGCATCTAGTAGAAAAAGTAAAATAGTAGTTCAAACCTACGCAGCACGGATACGTCTAAAATGGTTATATATCCGTGTTAGATTTGAATCTAATACTTGGATGCGTCTATCTCCACGTCATATACATTGATGACATTATATATATATATATATATATATATATATTATAGATTATTTTTTTTAGTCCATGGGTTATAATCCAACAACAAAAAACTCAACAAAACAAAATGTTTATAAAAACCCCATTTGAAATTAACTGTTTATACTACCTTTCGTAATTTCAGAGAGAGAAAATAACCGCTCTCATTTATCTCTTCTCATTTATCACTTGGTAATGACATTTTTTTCCCCATTCAACCTTCTCTTCTCTTCACTCAAAAATCTAAATCTCATATCTAAAACCAATTTCAATTTCAATTCTATATTCTTCTTATTTTATAAATCTCAGATCTGAAACCAATTTTACAACTGATTTCAGTTTTTGTAACAATTTCAACCTAACCTAAAATCGAAACAAATCACTGAACAAAATCAAAAATGGTGAAGAATCAAGAGAAAAACAAAGATGAAAAGATCAACAAAAAGCTTAAGAATACTGTCGAAGATTCTCCAAAGGGTAAATCGAAGTTTCATTGTTCTTTAGTGATTATTTATGGTTGAAAATCGACATGCATCAATGATTTTTGGTTTCATCAATGAATTTACATAATTAGGTTTTATCTCTGTTTGTATCATAAATTAGGTTTAAGTTTCATCTATTTTGAAATCAATGGTTTCATAATTAGGCTTAAATTACATTTGTTTTCACCTTATTTATTCACGGTTCAATTATGTTTTGGCAATTATGTTCAGTTTTGGTTTCATCATTTTCACTGTATGATTGAAACCAACTCTGTTGGTGTTATTTTACTTAATGGATATTTCGATGGAACCGAAATTGGTTTCATCATTTTCACTGTATGGTTGAAACCAACTCTGTTGGTGTTATTTTACTTAATGACTATTTTGATAGAACCGAAATTGGTTTCATCATTTTCACTGTATGGTTGAAACCAACTTTGTTGGTGTTTTTTTACTTAATGACTATTTTGATGGAACCGAAATTGGTTTCATCATTTTCGTTGTATGGTTGAAACCAACTCTGTTGGTGCTTATGGTTTAACAACAAGGGAAAAAATAGTTAAAGAACCGTATATGTGCTCGTTGCATCATTTGTGTGCGGAGGCACCTTCCATAAAAGCTTTGATACAAAAAAAGGAATAACACATGAAGGCCCTTGTTGCTTGTCCATTTTTTCAGCATTCAAACAACATGTTGCAAAGCTCTCATTAGAGTCAGCAAGTCAATCAAAAGAATTCGTTTGAACACCCCTTTGTGTTGTCAGCAAGATGTGTAAGTGCTTTAAAAGAACTTATTGTTAGATATCTTCTGTTCACTCTCTTCATTTCACTCCTTTTTTATTTTGTTCAATTTAAAGATCTTATTTTGTTAATTTCAGGAATGATTGCGGCCTTCATGTTTGCTATTACATGAAGAGCCTCTTGAAAGAAAATTTTTCGTCTGAAGCGCATATAAAACAAAAGGTGTAGAATATGAAACCAAAGCTGGCCTGCAAGATCCTCCTTGACAAAGGTGTAGACTATGAGGCCAAAGTTGTAATTTAAAGTTGACAGTTTTAGTTTACAATTAAAAAAATTGTAGTTTTAGTTTTGGTTTAAAGTACTTGTGTAATGATTTCAGTTCAGTTGGAATTGTTAGACATATTTGGTTTAAAATACTTGGAACTTTTATAAAAACATCTCAGTTGATGGAACAAAAAAGTTGAAACCAAAAAGTGTTTCAACATAATGCAGAACATCTAAAACCTTTAGACCTGAACACTTAGGCTTAAACCTTAGGCATTGAACAAACATATCAAAGACGTAAACAAAAATAATGAAACCAAAAAAAGTTCCATCATTTTTTGGTTCCATCTTATTCCAGATGAAAAAAAAATGATGGAACCAAAAAAAGTTCCATCGTTTTTTTGGTTCCATCTTATTCCAGATAAAAAAATGATGGAACAAAAAAAAATTCCATCATTTTTTTGGTTTCATCTTATTCCATATGAAAAAAAATGATGGAACCAAAAAAAGTTCCATCATATTGGAGATGAAAAAAATACTGAAGCATGTGACAAACTATGAAACCTATTTTGGTTCCAATAAATTATAAAAGCCTGCAACTCTGACAAACTTAATCTAAAATTAGACAAACATGAAACACCTGCAACAAATTAATATGTTTAACTGTAAAAAATGTAGAAAAATGAATAAATCAAACAATATAGATTAAAACATATAGTAGTCTAGACGAAAACTGAAACTGAAAGTCGATGAATTATAGTCGAAATGACTTCAAATCTGACGTGCAGGGCATGGCAGTCAAAACATGGCAGCCACCACAAGTTCTCATCTTCTTATTGAGAATTGAACCTGTATTAGGAATTATCTTATTCTTCCTTGGACGACCTGATTGTGGTAGAGCATCAGGACCAAAAACAACAGATTTTGGAGACACAATCGCAGGCTTTTCAACTGTGGGGACAGGATTAATTGCTCTTTCATAGGATTCCCGTTAGAACTTTATTGTAAAGTAAAATTCAACATACTTATACGGACGTTCTTTATTCAGCATGATACAACGTATAACATGGGCACAAGGGAAACCGTTGATGCACCAGCGGTTGCAAGAACATGTTTTTCTTTGCAAATCAACCGTTTGTTTTAATGTCGAATGAACTTCAAACATATATTGCGACGACTTGGTGACACTGTATTCACGGCCATGCATCTTGTTGTTGTATACTGCAACCCTATACATAACCCTATGAACATCAAATTACAGAGAAATCAAAATAAAAAACATAACATATAATATTAAAACCTTAGTCCACATAATTCAAAGAACATGCATTACACAATCACTTGGTTTTGGCGACACCAGTACACAACTTAATTTGATTCCTCCTAGTTCATTAGTTGATTCAATTATGCTAACTAACCACTACAAGATACATCTATGCCAATTATTTTCAACCATATTCCAAAGGAATAAGGCACTGCTAGCGCATATAAACTCACCCAGCAACACATCATATGAAAATCTTAAATATTTAGTACAATGACATAAGTTCATAATAAGATCAGTTCATAATGGAAAATGACACTATTTACATGTCCAAATCGCAAATTGACATTTGCACACTTACAAATACTTTAATCTTCAAAACCAAATCAAAGTACGCATCTGAGACTCATCATTCATGTTACGACACATCCATACCCAAATGCACACTTACCTTATTTCACATATATCACTAAAAGAGAATAAGAAACATAAGCAAATATGCATGAAGTCTGATAACACATACCCATTGATTTATAAGAACCACATGTTCAGTTGAGAAATGATTTTCCTCAAATAACTTCCAAACTGATGAACAACAAAGAAAATTTCCCTTACTTCGTTCATAAAACCAACCAGCAATAACTCGATAAATTCTTATCTCCATCTGCAAGTGAGAAGATAGTAAAGTAGTTATGACGACCTAGAAATCATAAATATACATTCAAATGAAAAGGTCTGTAAGAACTAAGAAATAACACTTAATCTGAAAACATTATACTATAACTACTTTAGTTGTTTCTTAGGATCCAAAGTGTGTCCTTATCTAATCTTATACTTAGCAGCTAATTCCGAATTTGAAAACATAAATAATCAACTAAACAGTGAACTAGGAGTCTATTATTATTATTACCTCTTGAAATCAATTAAGATCTTGGTAATTTCTTTGGTCTTTTTCGTCCAAGTACGAATTTAAGTTACTATTACTACACATAAAATCTCTATTTGGAACAACATCATCATCAATACGATCAGGAAGAACAACATTGAGGAAGAGAGAACGAGGTTTATCGATTTGAAATGTATCAATTTCAAATTTGATATCTAAAGCAGCAGAATCAAAAAAAAAAAATTATTTTTTTCTTCTTCTATTTGAACCGATTTGAAACCCTAGGTTCTACACAACAACTAAATGAAGAGAAGGAGAAGGAAATGCTTCTGGTGGTGGGTGGGTGGGGGGGGGGGGGGGAGATGGTATTGGTGGAGGATTAGGAAATGGTCGTGCTTTTAGTTTTGAAGGTGGTGGTGCGCGAGGAGAAGGAGGTGCTTCTGGTGTTGGCGGTGCGAGAGAGAGACGGTAAGTATTTGGTGCTCATACGTAGAAGAAATAAGATTAAAAGAGTAGGCTGGGTATTCTTAAAATATAAAATGGATGTAACTTGTATATTTTAAAATATTTGAGGTTTTTGTATCAATTTTAAGAAATATGGAGTTTTCATAGATTTCAACATATGATTGAAGTTTTTATCTAATAAGTATGGTCACCTTGGTTTTTTTTCACTTGTTATGATTTTTTTTTTATCTATAAAAAAAGATATATTGTTGATTAAAAAAAGAGGTTACAAAAGACTTATACCACCCTAAACCATACAAAAGGCAGGAAAAAAAGAAATAGAAGAAAAAAAGAAAGATTATAGGGTGTGGATACCAAAAGCAGAAGCACTTCTACTTCTCCAGAAGTCGAAATAAGAAACAGAAGTCAGAAGCAAAAACATTTTGCTTTTCAAAAAGTTAACTCTTTTGCTTCTACAAATCATTCTGAAACCATATACCCAAACTAACTTCTGACTTTTCTGTTTCTAGAAGTCAAAAAAAAGCTTCTTAAGTGGTCTCCAAACACCCTCTTAAGGATTACAACTAATCCTAAGTTAAGAAAAATTAATAAAAACACTTTTCCAATTTTTCATGACCTTGGAATAGTCTATAAACTCTAAATCCTTATCAACCAAAGATCAACAATACAAGTGATAAACTTCCTTCTTCACCATAGCCGTTTCATTGTTCACTTTTTCAAAAAAAAACTCTTGTATTTCTGTCTATCCAAATGTTCCACATTATATACATTGGAATAAAATTCCATATCATAGATGTCGAAGCAGAAGATTGCGACAATTGCCAAGCCTTAATAGTAGTAGAACCTTCAAATGGCATAGGAAAAACCAATTAATTTTCTCTTAAAAGACTATCCAAATCTTCTTTGCAAACATATAATTAAGAAAAAAAAAAGTTATTAGTAGTCTCAATCTGATTGCAAAAGACACAAGTAGCTGAAACATCCATACCTATCCTACGCATCATTCTCTAACGGGTAATTTATCATGCGCAATGGTCCAAAGAAAAAAACCAAATTTTAGAGGTAGTTTCTGATTCCACATAAAAGTAAAAATGGCATCTTTACTTACCTCGCTTTCATCAACAATACGACTATCGTACATGTCACACATATGATGTATATGTAATAACGTCTGTTTTTTTTGTATATGTATTGTTTCAACGATATATATACTTATTATTACACAAATTTATTATTTATCAATAATTTTTTAACTGAGAAATTACATTCATAATATATATTTTAGTGGGAAATATCATTAAATTCATAACTGTTTGCTCCTAACTTTTTTTGAAAATTTATTCGTGTAAGCGTCTGCGTCGTGTCCGCGTCAAAGCTATCCAGGTTCAAACATGTGCTATGTCTTACTTAAAATTTATTATTATTAGGTGGAGAAATATTTTGCTTCCGTATCTTTTTGCCTCTTATTTCAAATGGCCTCCAACATATCAGGTGGACGAATTTTATGCTTCCGTCTTGGTATCTCCTCTTCATTTACTACCCCAGTGGCCATTGTTCTAATCCAATAACCCCTACTACATTATATATACTCTGTAGGTACTGGGAACCAATCACTTGTTCAACTTACTGCGTTACAGTAAAACACACATTTCCGTTTCACATGAAGATGAAGGTGATGACGACGATGCTGATACTAGTGGTAACAGTGGTGTTTGTGTCTAATATGCTGGGAGTGAAGGCTTCAGTCTCCCATTATCTCAAAGGGAAGCCAAAGATGACATTCCCTCGTGGAAATACAGGACTTTATGCATGTTTCGGGTCGGCCTATGGGGACTGCGTGGATCAGTACTCTGGTTCTCAAGGTGTGAATGATAGCGAGAAGCTTGCCAAAAAGAAGTGCCCATGCTGGAACTTTTACTCGGCTTTCTACTGTACTCTATTCGGATGGTAATAATTTGATATATGTAAGGCTGCAGCCTAGTTAGTTACTATTAGTCATCGACTACTATTATGACGATAATGATAATAGAGCTAACACTATTAACATCAAAAAAAGCAGCTTTTAATTTTGTACTGTGACTTAATTTTTCATTCTGTGCACTTGGATTCATTGTTATTGTTCAATCATCAGTCTATATGACCTATGATCGATATGCAGACCAGGGGCGGAGCCGGACATCTGACTAAGGGAACTAAATTTTCTTTTTCAAAGAGTGCGATTTTGTGCACCCCACTTATCCCAGGGTGCACATTCCTCACCTCCTTAGAGGCTATAGTTCTAACCCTGGTAATTAATTTATTTATTTTTGTAGGATATTAATAATGAATATTCTCTTTAGAAATTGTGGAAGATGGAGAAGAAAATAAACTACTAGGATAAAAATCCGAGATATTCCTCCATCCTTTTCCTCTTTTCAGGCTTTCCTTATTACTTGTTTTTCTTCGAAGAAGTCTCGGCTGCCAAGTTAGTTAAAATTGCCTAGTTGCAATCTTGTGTTTCCGGTGGTGATTATTTAAGTTTCTTGTAAAGCCTTATCTACTAACTTGAAACTCAAAACTAAGAAAAAAAAAGAAAAGAATTATCTCTGAAATCAACCAAGAGATCACAAAATTATTTGTAGTCGTATGAGATTTTGATGAGCTCTCTAAACCGTACTTGTGATGTTCCATTGACAATGACCGAATTCAACTTTTTCTCTAAGAAAAACTTAAGAAAAGAGTTGTTGATCAGTGATCTCCAAGATTCCTATTACTGTGAATATATATCTCATCCTTCTATTCTCATTAATCATCGGTAGAAGGTCAAAGTTGTTTCTACACTTCCGAAATCTGGTGAGAACTTCTGATGGAAAGTTGTTATATATGAATGGGTTTTGACAGATTAACTCAATGAAAAAGTCATATATGCAGATTAAAGATTAACTCAATGAAAAATAGGTTAGTATTTTTTGCTTTAATCGGTTTCATGTGTTCGATATATTAGACAATGATCTAGATCAAATGAATTTCTTTCTTGTATCAATTTGTTGCTTTAATCGGTTTCTCTTTTTGAAATCAGTATTTGCTTCTATATTAGTATTGTTCTTCGAGTTCCTCTAATCTTGTATCTGAGGATGAAGAAGAAGTTTATGCTTAGGTTCACAAGAGAAGCAGTGGAGAAGGGGAAGTTGTAAATGGATACGTAGACAGGGAAGAGTTGCATACAAACAAAATTACAGAATTTGGGTTATGTGTCAAATTTATGTCTATCCAATTCCCCATGTAAATTTTTTGTTTTAAAATGTAAAAAATATAGGAGTAAATAAATTAAATAACCAGGGGTTAAGTATACAACCTACGGTGAACCTACGGTGATGGGAGGTGAGGGGAGGAATGCGCACCCTTAGTTTAGTAGGGTTATATAAGGTCGCATTCAAATAAAGTAAAATGGATTTGGAAGCCCAATATCTAAAAAAAAATCAAGTTTGGTAGTTAGTTGGGCAGAGTGTGCAACTGCATACCCATACTTTCAAATTTCAACTGACTCCGTGCAAACCAGCGGAGACCCCAGGGGTGGCTGCTAGCTCGATCATTAAATAGTCCCAAACACGTAATGCAACCAACCTATATTAATTAAGCTCCCGGCTTACTAGTTAATCCTGTCTTTAGTGAATAATGTTGATTAATCACTACAAAAAAAACGGATTTAAGCAACCGAAATTTTAGCAAGAGTTCGGAATTTTAGTCGCTTTAATAGTTAAAGCATCTAAAATTGCAACTGCCAGAAATTTTGACGGCTATAAACCTGTGTCCACTATTATTTAACAACGAAAAAATATATTTAATCACTAGATCTTTGTTCAAGTAATTTATAGCAGCTAAAAAAGTGATCATGTAGCTATTTACTTTGAGGCACAGACTCGTAGCAACAATAAAATAAATTGGTTGCTCTAAATGTTAGCAAGAGCCCAATATTTTAGTCGCTTTAATAGTTTAAGCTACAAAACTTGCAACTGCCAAATAGTTTGGCTGCTTTAAATCTGTGTCAACTAATTTTTAGCCATGGCCAGATGTGTTTTGTCGCGATATCTTTTTTTCAAGTAATCTATATAGCATCTAAAAAAATGCTCATGTAGCTCTTTACTTTGAGGCACATACTTGTAGCAACAAAAAATTAATTGGTTGCTCTAAATGTTCGCAAGAGCCTAATATTTTAATCGCTTTAAGGGTTTAAGCTACAAAATTGCAACTGCCAAATAGTTGGGCTGCTTTAAAGTTGTGTCAACTAATTTTTAGTCATGACCAGATATGTTTGATCGCTGTATCTTTTTTTTCAAGTAATCTATATAGCATCTAGAAAAGTGCTCATGTAGCTCTTTACTTTGAGGCAAATACTCGTAGCAACAGAAAATTAATTAGTTGCTCTAAATGTTAGCAAGAGCCTAATATTTTAGTCGCTTTAAGGGTTTAAGCTACAAAACTTACAACTGCCAAATAGTTGGGCTGCTTTAAAGTTGTGTCAACTAATTTTTAGCCATGGCCAGATATGTTTGATCGTTGTATCCTTTTTTCAAGTAATCTATATAGCATCTAGAAAAGTGCTCATGTAGCTCTTTACTTTGAGGCACATACTCGTAGCAACAAAAAATTAATTGGTTGCTCTAAATGTTAGTAAGAGCCCAATATTTTAGTCGCTTTAAGGTTTAAGCTACAAAACTTGCAACTGCCAAATAGTTGGGTTGCTTTAAAGTTGTGTCAATTAATTTTTAGCCATGGCCAGATGTGTTTGATCGCTAGATCCTTTTTTCAAGTAATCTATATAGCATCTAGAAAAGTGCTCGTGTAGCTCTTTACTTTGAGGCACATAATCGTAGCAACCAAAAAATGAATTACTTGGTAAAACCTCTCCCAGCAACTAAGTTTAAGCCGCCACCACCATTTCAAAAGAGAAGTCAATTTTTGAAGTAGACATTTGAGATCTTAGTATTAATCCAACAATCTTATTAGGATTTGTTTAATGCAAACATGAAAAGTCATTCAAATCAATGTTTTGATTCACTATGAGCAAATGTTTGGATGTACAAATTGAAAAAAATAAATTAACATGAGTCGACTAAATTGACTATAATTTGGTTATAACTTTCTTTTTTTGTTTTCAGTGTGTTTATCAGTTCTATTTTATCTTTTAATAACAATTTATCTACAAATTTTCCTTAACAAGTAAATATTCGTTATCAAAAAATTCAAAGTTCTGAATCCTATCTTCTGTACTCGGTCCGACTTATCTCAGTTATCATACCAAATAAAACCAAACAAGCAACCTGAAGGTGAATCAGAAATAAAGTTGATTGAGCACATAAAACGTGACTAGGGCTGTTCATGGACGGTTTCGGTTCGGTTTATGACCAAACCAAAAGCGAAACCGATATAGCCAGTTACAAAAACCTTACGAAAACCAAACCTTTAACCGTCGGTTCGGTTTTTAAACGGTTCTACCTGGTTTCGGTTTTTTGATCGGTTTCGGTTAACCGTTTATTTCTGTCAGTTTCGTGAAACTGACAATACAAATAAATAAATAAAAAAACAAACAAAAAAAAACATTATTGTTGACTACTTATGCTTAAACAACAAGCAGGCCTGGAAGATCCTGCAACACCAACAAAGTGAAAATTTAAACCATTGATCATTAGATTCATTATTGCTCCATCTTAAGGATTACAAAGTGCAAATTTAAAGTTAAAATTAAAGTAGCTAAATAACATACAGTAATACAATTAGAGTTAAAGTAAAAGACAGTGCAGGTAGCTCCAAATGACTGGCTCCAACTCTCTTGAATCTACTTCAGACAGTGCAGGTAATACAGAAATAATAACTGGCTCCAGCTCCAGCTCCACTTCAGACCATATAACATACAAATATAAACAATCTTACAAAATAAGCAAGTTCCCTAATGAAGCTAATCTTACAGTTGATATACATGGATGTTCAAAAACGGGTTTTGATGGCAACATGACCTTTACAATAAATATAAAAACTATTGAGTTCAGAACTCTTCATCCTGATATAGGTATAGACTAATCATGTTAATTTGCGGATTACTAATACGAAATTCGAAAAATATTAGACATAAAAAACACAAGATGAGTGCAATCCAGCATACAAACATCATCATTTAACACCAACAGTACACAAACATGCTCGTATAAAAAATGAACTACATGAAGCATAAGACCATACTGCCAACTTAAACCCTTGACAAACAAAATGAAGCATTCTGTGATCCTCTCTTATGAATCAAATCCTTATAACGCAAACATTCAAAGATATTCATGCTAATTTGCGGATTGTTAATACCGAATTTGATAAAATATTAGACATATGAAGCACAAGCTTTTTAGTTTTACTTCAAGAGGGCAATCCAAGATTCCAACATACAAACATCATCACTAACACCAACAGTAGGTCCTAAACCATCATCATTATCAACAATTCAAACTTAATGACATACCTTTTTACTGATAATGTTGTTGTTATTGTTGCTGTTGGTGGTGGTTTCTAATAACAGATGAAGATGAGCAAGTAGAAGAAGGAGGTGGTGGTGTAAGTAGAGAGGAGTTGCCGCACGGTGATACCCTCAGCCCTAGGTGCAGAAACAAATTGGGTAAGAAAAATGGAATAAAAGCATACCAACAACAACAACAAACAAAAAAAATTGTTGAATGGAGTATTATTGCTATTTTTTTTTGCTTGAGAGACCTTTGAATGTTTTTGGATCGAGATGATAAAGAGATGAAGATCCATCAGTCCCAAATAGGATTTTTCCATTTGTTGCCAGTCCCCATCCATTCTTCATTCCATGTGTAAACTTGCTAATCTAAATTAAGAAAATGAAATGAATCTGTTAACATTATACCGTAACATAATGTTCTAATAACATCAACAATAGTACAAACAAAAGAGAAGCATAAACCTTGCTGAGATTATGTCGATCATATATGAAACCAGCTGGTTCCAACCAAATTACTTGGATTAACCTACAAAAACAGTGTGAAGTTCAACAAAATTACAGGCATTACATTCAAGGTTGGGCAAGGTAATGTACCACTAAATAGGTAAGGTAAACTAAGTAAACAAAACCTATACTTTTAGCTCTAAATAATTCCCATTACCAACAAATTTAGTGTAAAAAGAATTGTAACTAATAAGTACTCCTCACGTACCTGTCGTCAAGTAGAGTAAGCCCCTCGCCATAAAAACAAACTGCGATGAGCCATAAAAAAACTACTTGAGAATGGCTTGAAAGATTTACAATCACCTCTGGTAACACCAAACTGCGATGAGCCATCAGTGTTGATAAGAATAATGTGGATAAGTAGCGGGTTATCTATTAAAGTTATTCATGGATGCAAACATAATAGCTAAGCGTCCAACAACTGCAAATCCATGGTCGAACAACAAACCACACATACATTCCTAAATTGTACTTCCTTTTGTTTTACAGGCGAAATTTGGTCATACCATACACATGTTCTAGATAATCAAAATTGCTAAACACCAGACACGAGAACTTGCAGAACTTCAAACTCTACTGGTCAAGGAAAAAGTATTCACCTCTACTAATAATCGTTATTGCAGGTATAGGCAGTAGCCATGGTACTTTTCCAAATGAAGCAACTTCCAACTGTCTGGTACACAGTAACACCCATACAACAGAACACTGCCCAAATGTTATTCAGGAATCAGAGAACAAAAACTGATAGCTTCTTAGACAATAATTAACAGGGGAGCAACACATTCCATACCTTTTTAGGACATAAAAGATTCACATTTTCCACAACATCCAGATTACAGATGGAAACATCATGTCTTGTTTCATCACAACTGGTTCAAATTACAGTTGCACGTACATGACATTAGTTAAGGTCCAAAAATAGAGTTACTACTGAAAATGCAATACTTATATTGTTGTACAACAGAAGATTATAGTTAGTTTCCGCTGGCATCGGTAAGCCAAAGCTCTCCATAACACAGCATTTAAACTTCTTCCAAGCAATAAGCAGATCCTAAAACAAAAAAATAAATAAATTGAAGTCATAAATTGATTTGGTTATCAGAAACATCCAAATACCAACGCAAACGCATTCGATTTTTAACTAATAATCACCAATTCCAAGAAGAGGATTCATGCTTGCAATTTGGGTAAAGTAATAAGCATACGCCGTTTCAAGTCTTATACTTAAGCAATAACTATGAAATGCCATTCCTTCAAATGTTCTGCATAAGGTCCTAGTCCAGATAATCAGACAAAATGAAATAGCAAATTGATTAAAAACCCCAAATGAAATGAAACCGCTCAAAAAAACCAAAAATCAAACGAATAATAAACCCCAAATTAGTTACACAAACGTGAATATAAACAATCAAAAATTTAACCATTGAAATTCTTAAAAAAATAACCCCAAATTAGTTCACAAACGTGAAAATAAACCCCAATTAAACATAATTGTCTCTATTAGCATCATAAAAATTGAACAAAGAAACTTAAACCCTAACATATGCTAACTTTTGTATATGTAGAAAACAGAAGAAAACAAAGAGATTTCAAAGATTTGTAAGAACCCTAACTCTTAAATCACAGAGATTTGTACAAGCCCTGACTGTAATTTGATAAGTTGAACAAAAAAACAAAAAATATTACCACTCAGCAAACTGGAGCTGAAATCTTTAAAAATCGAAAGACAAAAGTTAAAAACCAAAATCATAACTTGAAACTTAGTATTTCAACTCAAGAATTGATATTCATCACTGTTGAAATTAGAGATAGAGAACAAAAAATCGAACAACAAACTATTGCATCTCATCATTCTACGGCATTGTTTCAAAATTGATTGGTTAGAAATTGAAGCTTTTCACTGGATCATGGTGGTTGTGGGGACGAAGAGGAAGAATGAATTTGCTTGGGTTATCAGCGAGGGTTTTAGTAAAAAGTTAGGTAGCAATTTTGGGGAGTTTTGGTATCTCAGTTTCTGGGAGAGAGAAATAAGATATTAGATTTTTGGCGTAAACCCAAAACTAGCGCGCCAAGATTCCCGCCAACTCTTCCCAACCCAATATGTTTTGGCGCCACACGAAATTAAGGCGGTAATTTTACCTTTGTTGCAACTGGTATGTGGTGGCAATCCGTATGACTATGTAAACTTTCATTTATAATCGTTGGATTATATATTCTTGACTTTTTATTGGCCGGATAAGCAACTTCAAGGATCGTGGTCCTTGTCTACTTTGTGGGTTTACAATTTTATATGACCCAAAATACCATTTTCTTAATTTTTTTTAATTTTGTGATTTTAATCTAGAAACTTTATCAAAATCGGGAAACTTTTAAAATTATGCCCTTCAAATTTTGTTTTTTAATTTTTGTTCATATTTAATTTTATTATAAATTTTGTTCCACACCCGGTTGATCGGAATGTATACCGGAGGTAAATATCTAGTTGTGTGAACAAAAATATGCCTTTTTCTCGATCTGATTAGTCCGAATATTTATACCAGAACTCTAAATATGGCAATGAAACTGATGGAATCTGAGAGAAATTAAGTGAGACCAACCGAAATTACCAAGGTCGATGGGCACTTGGTCAAAATGATGGATATGGGAGAAACCGATATAATCTGAGAGAAATTGAGTGAATTGACTGAACCAAAATATGGATGGATAGTGAAAGAAAGACAAAGAATCGCAACTATTCCTCTTACTGGAGTTGAACTATTTCTATCTGTTAGTCTTCAGAGAGGAGATGAATTTGGGTAATGTTTCAAAGAGATGAAGATCAAGAACAAAGACTAACAGAGAGAGTGAGGCTTTGTATACAAAAGGGAAAAAAAGACCTGGCTAGGGTTTCCAGTGGAGGGAAAAAAAAGTTTGGTGAAATTTTTGGTGGGAAGTATTGCGCCATTTCTTTTTTTCCCTGATCCTATGGCGGCAAATTTAGATTGTTCCAGATGTTCGGGTGGTAATCCGTATGACTTCGTAAATCTAAATTTATATCCGTTGGATCAGATATTTTTGGCTTTCTATTGGCCAGATAAACAACTTATGGATCATTGTTTTTGTGTGTTTTAGACTTAAAAAACGAAAAGAATGCTTGTGTTTAAATTACTCCATTTTTGGTAAAATTGATGGATAATTAATAAGATTGAGTGATATTGAGGAATATTTGGTAAAATTGATGGATAACAAGTGAAATTGAGTGGGGGCAAGTAAGGTCAAGTGAAAATAGGTGAAATCAAGTGGCTGAAAATTACATGAATTCGAGTGAAATTAAAGAATACTTAGTGAATTGGAGCGTCATTAATGAAAATTTAGTGACTTCGAGTAAGGTCGAAGAATATTATGTGAATTGGATTGAGACTGAAGAAAAAAATGAATTTGAATGAAACCGATGAAAAATTAACCGAATTCAAGTAAGAGAGATGAAAAACGAATGATTTCGAGTAAGGTTGGGTGAAACTGATGAATATTGAGTGAACTCATGTGAGATCGAAGAATATTATATGAATATGAGTGAGATCGATGAAAAATGAGTAAATTCGAGTGAGATCGATGAAAAAATGACTGAGTTTGATTGAGATTAAATAAAATTTAACGAATCTGAGCGAAATTGATGTATATTTATATAAATAGATCGAAGATTAATTAGTGAGTTTGAACTCAATATTAATTGACCTCGTCCAATTCCATATAATATTCATCAGTCTCGCTCAGTATTGCTTAATCTTATTTAGTATCCTTCAATCTAACTTGATTTTAGTTGAATGCACTAAATTTCGCTTAATGTATTCACTTGTCTCACTCAATTTCACTTCAAATTTGGTCAGTCTCGTTTAATTTTGCTCTTTCTTTTTCAATATTACTCAATTTCACTCAAATTGTTTCAATCTCATTTAGTTTTATCATTTGTGTATTAACATGTTTAGATTTTGGGTAAATCGTCTTTATTGCTTTGAGGGGCCCACAAAGAACCCAAATTGGGCAAATCAAAGTTGAATTGTAACGAAATTAGAGGAATTTATGTTCAATTTAAATGTAGGATTAAGAAAATACACCAAAATTGAACTAATTTGAGTGAAAGTGGGGAAATTGCAAATTCAATCCTGTTTGCATTGAATAAAATTCAAAATTTGATACTTCAAATATAATAATGTGAAAGTAATTTACAAAATTTTAATGAGAATTTGATATTTGAACGAAATTTTAGTAAAACTGAAAGTATATGAATCATAATCATTAGTTTTTCCTTTGTGAATTAGGGGGTATGTATCATGTGTGACACAAAAATTGCATTTCCATCCAAATTTTGTTGAGCGATACAAATCGTAGTATGTGTTACATGTCAATATATTACTAAATTATGTTAATTTTATCATTTTTAATTTTTTTTGGTTTTTTTTTCCGGAACAAACATGAACAAATGCTCCAACATACATGAAAAAAATCATACTAGACGACCTTTTTCATGATGAGGGCCAACGAAGAACCCAAATTAGGCAATCAAAGTTGAATTGCAGTGAGATTGGAAGAATTTATATTTAAAATGTAGGATTGTTTAAAAAAATACATATGAACTCCAAACCTACGGATGTTCGTCATATTATCATAAATGACCTCTTCGTCTAAGTTGAAATCTTCACCGGAACCCTAAACCTACCGATGCTCGTCATAATATCCTTAATGACCACTTACCCTAAGTCGGAATCCCCATCGGAACCCTAATTCTACCATCATTAGATTTAAAAACTTTGTCTAATCAAAAGTCAAAGACAATTTTCATTTTTTTTTTCATTTCTCTGGTTCATTCTTATATATTAAAATTTTATGTACAATCGAAGATTGATACAATATCCAAAATTATTATAATTTATATAATTTTTTTATTTTTTTTGTAATTCGAAGGTTGATAAATAAACCGAATGCACGAGTTTGATTTAACATGACAATCATGACTCTTTAGACCTATAAGCCTCCGCTCTTTAAGGTTCACACAACGAGAAATATTTGATGCATACCCGTCTGGAACCTTAATTTCCTCAAAAGTCTACAAAATGAATCCTTCTCAGTATCTGACATCACATATAAGGCGTTTGGCACCCTATATTTATCCCCTATTCTTGTCTATTCTTTGGATTTTTTTCATATTGAAGGTTGATAAATAAATCTAACACACGAGTTCGTCTTAACACAAAAAGAAACACACATACTACTCACACGCTTTTCTCAATCCGTACGAGAGTCCCAAACATAATCTCCACTGTCCAAAAAAAAATTCAATCTGCATGACCAACCTTATCGACCGTTCAAAATATCTATGCAAAAGCCAAAGCCAAATTTTTTGACTTCATTTTCCAAATTCCCTCCCTCTCTTTTTTGTTTTTCTCTCTAACCCTAACACACTCTCCGCTTCTTTTCTCTATCTCATCTCCATTTCCATTTCTAGATCTCACAGTAAGAACACCTTTCTCGACTAAAACGGATAGTGGATTTGTTTCTGTCTTTTGTTGAATCTTTTTCAGGGCTCGATAGATAATTTGATTCATTTGCATAATTCACTACGTCAAACCTGGTATGCTGTGTGCTAAACGGACTATTGGGTGTTGGAGGGACTTTTGTCTCTTGGATAGGGTGTAGCGTCTCATGCTGGCATTGCGATTCGTGAAGTCGCGTCATTCGGATCAGCAACACTCATATGGGAATTCTTCCTATTGAGAGCAATTGAATTAATTCACCTTCTAGGTCCTATGGATCTATCCGTTGAACCCTGATCCCTGGAAAACCGCCTCCGCATCCTGTTTTTAAGAACACCTTCTCCATTTTCGTTTTTTTAATCTAGATCTCACAAAACCAAACGCCTCTGCATCTTCTCGTTTACAAACAGAACCAAACGCCTTTTGCAGCCGTTCCCCTTTTGATCTAAATCGGTTTTACAATTGATTTGTGCTCTCTCTACAACCAGGAACAATTGAATGGTGCAGTTTTATCTCCTTCTTATTTTGATTTCTGTTAATAGTTATTTTTAGATCTGCAGTATATCATGTTTAGGAATTCTATGATTCTTTTGTATGATTTGATTAAGTTTTGTAAGTAAGATTAGTATCATATTTAGTGAATAGTATGTAATTTTTTGTTAGTAGTGAACTTAGATCTGTAACTGTTTAACGATTCTCTTGCTGTTTAACTTTGATGTGATTGTTTGTTCGATACTGCTTATGAGATGTCGATTATGTTTGTTAGATTACATGATTTAATGTTTTGTATTTTTATATCCTGATTTCATATGTTTCTTGTTAACATGATTTCATATGTTTTTTGATAACATGAGTTCAGATGTTTTTTTGTATCACGATTAATGTCTTTTTTATAGCTTTTGCTAGTGATTTTGTTAGTAATTTAATAATGTTTTTGGGAGACATCCTTGTCAAATTGTTTGTTTTACTTATTTCGTATGTGTTTTCTGGTGGTACCTTCCTCTATTATACAATTCCACACTGTGTTGTTCTGTAAATAGTTAATTCAAGCTTTGGTTAGTGTTTCATCATGCGATCTGGCATATGTTTTGGAAGGCTTTATATATGAATTTAGTTGAACTGTTTTTGTGAAAGATTGTATCCTACTTTACGTTGTTAGGATTATCTTGTATCTGTGAACTACTGCTAATTTTTGGTTAGTATTATTTTCTTTAGACATCCTAGTTAACTTGTTTGTTTAATTTGTTTGGTTTGTTAGTACCTTATGCGTGTAAATATCACCTCTTATGTCACTTCAGTCGTGCTGAACTGATGTATAAATATTAACTATAGAGAATGTAAATATTCTTGTGCTTATACACTTAACCAACTTTCTTCGAATAAACGACTTCAAGATCCTTGTCTTAGTAACCTTTGAATCGGGTGACCATAGAATTTTTACAGAGTTGAATGATTGGTGTTCATGGTACCAATTAGAAATTGATGAAGTTTGTGTACTATGCAGAATTAAGGAAATGTAAATGATGGTGTACAGGTTGCTAGTTATAGAAGTTTGTATCATTGTATTTTGTATTACTGAATTATTTTTTTATGAATGTTAATATAGTCTGCTCTCTCTGTTTGCTTTTTTTTTTTTTTTTTTTAGTTTCACTCCTTTGTGTGGTAAACAGGTTAATTCTTTGTACAACGATGATAATTAAATATTTTAACAGGCAGGTCTGACGACAACATATGTGGAAATAGCTGATTAGCTTGATAAAAACTATTCATACCAGCAAGGGCCGATTAGGCGTGGATCTTGTGACCATCTAAGATATTAGATGTATCATGAAAGGGAGCATTATATAAGAAAACTGGAACTTGACTTTCAATTTTTGCTCTCAAAACTTGGCATTAAGAAGGATGAAAGAACCATGATGGGTGCTTTAAAGTTGAAGTAGTTGTATAAATGGTGTTCCTCATCTTTAGGTTTAAAATTGAAGTGTGTTTGATGGAATTTTAAATGAAATTCTTTTTTTCCTGTAAAAAATGATTATAAATTTTTTGACTAAATGATGCTGTAAATTGAATTCAGTAATAACAAAGTTGATCAATTATGATTTTAATTTGGTTCATAATTGTTTTTTGCATTAATTTTAATTTGATTTTATTATTTATTTATAATTATATAATCTTAATTAGTATTATATAATCTTAATTAGTGATAATGTCCAATATTAATTGTTAATTGTTAATTATAATTTGGGATTATCTAAATCAGAATTTGTTTTTAGCGAGCAAAAAAATTTAGTAGCTTAAAAATTTAAGCAACCACAATCACTTTTAAAGAGTAAAAAATTCGGTAGCTTAAAAACTTAAGCTACCAACTTCAGGCCAATCAAAATCAGAATTCCAAAATAATTTGGTAGCTTAAAAATCTAAGCAACCAACTTGAGTAAAAATTTCGGTAGCTTAAAAGCTTAAGCAACTAACTTCAGGTCAATCAAAATCAGAAATCGCTTTTAGCGAGCAGAATTGGTCGCTTAAAACCTTAACCAAGCAACTTCAGGTTAAGTTGTTCCATGTATCTTTCAACTAGGTAGTTTAATAGCTCCTAAGTCACAAATCGCTTTTAGAGAGTAAAAAATTCCGTAGCTTAAAAACTTAAGCGACCAACTTCAGGATAATCAAAATAAGAAATCGCTTTTAGCGAGCAAAATTACTTGGTCGCCTAAAACCTTAACTAAGCGATTTCAGGCCGAGTTGTTCCATGTATCTATCAACTAGGTATTTTACTTGCTTTAGAATGGTTGGTCTATCTGAAGCGATTGGTATTTTATTTGCTATATTGGTTGGTCTAGATATTAAGCGATAACAATTTTACTTGCTCCATGGTGGTTGGTCAGCTCTGAAGAAATGAGAAGAGTACTCGCTTTAGGTAGGTTGGTTGATTACTAGAGCGACTGCCTGGCCACTCCAGACCTTTACAAGGATGGCTTTTTACAACAACGGGAGCGAGTGCCACTTTAAGTCGTTATAACGGTTATATCAACTTAAAAGGGACTTTAAGCGACTTAAAACGATATGTCGTTTAAACCCGTTTTTCTTGTAGTGAATGGATTTCTATTTTCCATATATTGGAAGACATTTTAGAGTTAGAAACACGCAAATATTGTGTCAGCTCGATCGAACATGAGTTTCATAAGACAAAAATTGATCATTCCGTTACAGACGTTGGCCACCGCTCTTGATACACATGTGTTCAGTTCTGTTTGTACTTGGGAGGCTTTCCGGTGCAAGATTTTTTTAATAGACGTTCCGTTTGTTTATTTTTTCTACTAATTGATATTAGTTGGATGCATTCTTAAAGACGTTTTGTTTTTAGTACTGAAGAATTTTTGTTACTGACTATCTGCTACAGATAATTCAAGTGTTTAAATACTTATTTTTCAGCTACTCTTCTCAATATTTAATTCAGATCAGTCCTCACCTTCTTTGGTGTTGATGTCTTGTGTGCATAAATGATGGAGATAATATGAAGATTTGAGATAGACTTTCTTGTTGGTACTGGTTTTTGATTGAAGTTTTGTTTGTTGGTTAGTCTTCATAATCTGGAGTGTGCAACTGCAGCCTGATATATACTTTCTTTTACTAGTTTAGTTATTGTATAGACAAATAATACAAGGTGCTTTCATGAGTGATTCTTTAGCAAGGGAAATTGATTCAGTCCTTGTTTGTTGGATATCAGTTGAATTTCTTGAATCTTCACTGTTAGTGTTGGTTAGTTTACTTTCTTTATCAATTGACTTTCATGTTTTGCTGCTGCCGAATGCTCTAGTATTTTATACCTTCTTCTTGCTGATAATGGTAGCTGATAACATTGAACTATTACAAAGATTCCATGTTGGTTCTCAAGCTTTGCAACAATATTGTTTAATGTTACTTAAACATCACCTCAGCTATATCAGTTCAACTAGTCAGCTGTATTGATATACGTGTGTGATGAATGAGACACCAAGTAAGCTTCAAGTCTGATATTGCCCAGCTTTACACGAAGATCTACTATATTCTGTCTATTTTCATTCATAAATAAATGTGTTGAGTTCATCCACAATGGTGATTCAGTTAGTGCTTCATTCTGAATATTGCAGATGTATTGCAGTCAGTTGGCATTGATTTTTCATAAGGAGCTGGTGATGTTTGTGTGGTTTGAACCATTATTGTACAAGAATAAGGTGGAATTATTGATGGGGTTCTTTATGGAATACAAGCATGGCTGTTACACTGTGGATTGTGGAGATATAGTGCTTACTGTCTGCTGTAATTTCATGTTTGTGGAGTATGACTCAATTTCGACACTGAGGATAATATTTGAGTTTTAGCTGTGTCATGAGGGAATTCTATATGGCCTAATGGGTTATAAGTTCTCAACATTCTTTGATACATGTTGATTCTTTCTCTTTTACCTTCTCAATTTGATAGTACTTCATCATCAATGGTTATCTGATTCTGTAATCCTTTGGTCTATAAAATTTCATTAACTCTTATGCTGGTTAAGTGAAGCTGCAAGTGTTGTAGTGTCACCAGATTAAATTTGTTTTGTACTTTTGATGCTACTGATTCTTTATTCTTATATATATATTTTTGTCCTGTCTGCAGATGTATCAACTACAGCTGCAACACCTAGCTGGCATGCCTTATGCCTATTTCATATGTTGTTATAAGGTCAAAGAATTGTATATTTCCACAAAAGCTGCTGTCATCTGATTTTGTAGCTCCTTATGCTACTTTTATACTTTCTACATCAACAATTTACTCACAACTGCTACCTTATGGTCCGGTGACTATTGTGTATACCACCATTTCAAGGACCATGTATCTATTCCGACAGTGAAAGAAAAAAACCAAATTAGAGTACACAGAAAATAAGATAAAAAGGAGATTTATTAATCCTGGTCAATTTGAGGGCGACCAAAAATCAATTTGGGACGACTAATAAAAAAAAAAAAAAGGTCATTGTGAAGTAATATCAATATATTCCTTGTCCATATATTTTCTATAATGACTAATCTATCCTTGCTTAATTAGTTTTAAAAACTAATTAAATTAATTAATAATTATTTAACTATTTTTTGTAAAAATAAGATTTTTTTTCATTTTTTTTAAAATAATTTTTTCTTTCAATTTTTGTTTTAAAAAAATTAACTATTTTTTTCAAAAAAATTTTAATAAAAATATATATTTTTTAATTTTTTTTTAAATTTCTTTTGATATCTTATTATTAATTTTTATTTTAAAATTAATTAAATTTTTTGTTAAAAAAAAAACTAAATTGATTATGTATGTTGCTCCAAATTGGAAATCGAAAAAATTATCAAACTTCCAACATTTTGAACATGCAAAATCGGTAGTTTAATAATTTTTTAAACTACAGATTATGCATGTAGCCCCAAATTGGAAATCGAAAAAATTATCAAAATTCAAACATTTTGGAAATGCATAATCGGTAGGTTAAGAATTTTTTGAACTACCGATTATGTATTTAGCCCCAAATTGGAAATCGAAAAAATTATCAAAATTTCAATATTTTGGAAATGCATAATCGGTAGGTTAATAATTTTTTAAACTACCGATTATGCATGTAGCCCCAAATTGGAAATCGAAAAAATTATTAAAATTCAAACATTTTGGAAATGCATAATCGGTAGGTTAATAATTTTTTAAAGTACCGATTATGTATATAGCCCCAAATTGGAAATCGAAAAAATTATCAAAATTCAAACATTTTGGAATGCATAATCGGTAGTTAAGAATTTTTTAAACTACCGATTATGCATGTAGCCCCAAATTGGAAATCGAAAAAATTATCAAAATT
>JAJJMC010014297.1:5648477-5679557 GCA_023531435.1 Papaver californicum | reverse complement strand
ATTATGCATGTAGCCCCAAATTGGAAATCGAAAAAATTATCAAAATTCAAATATTTTGGACATGCATAATCGGTAGGTTAAGATTTTTTTAAACTACCGATTATACATGTAGCCCCAAATTGGAAATCGAAAAAATTATCAAAATTCCAACATTTTGGACATGCATAATCAGTAGTTTAAGAATTTTTTAAACTACCGATTATGCATGTAACCCCAAATTAGAAATCGATTTTTTTTTTTAAATTCCAATATTTTGGACATGCGTAATTAATAAGATTCCGGCTAGAAGCATACATGTACTGTAATGTGCTTCTCCGTGGATATCTGGTAACCATGTATGTAGAGGTATAATCGGTGATTTGACAGCATAAGCAATAAGAAAACCAAAATAGAATATTATTTCTAATGCTATCGGTAGTTTAAGAATTTTTTAAACTACCGATTATGCATGTAGCCCCAAATTGGAAATCGATTTTTTTTTCGAAATTTCAAAATTTTGAAAATGCATAATCGGTAGTTTAAGATTTTCTTAAACTACCGATTGTGAAAGTTGCCCCCAAATTGAAAAATCATAAAAAATTTCAAAATTCCAACATTTTGAAAATGCATAATCGATAGTAATCGAATTTGTCAAAACTACCGATTATACAATGATTTTAACAAAAATTTATCAAGAAAAAGTAAAAAAAAAATTGAATTTTATTTTTATTTTTCTATATTAGGGAAAGAGTTAATGGTAATTGTTTGATTATTGAGAGAGTATTTAAGTGTTTTTATATACCACTAGGTTATCCATAGCCACATCTATGGGATTGGGTTAAAAAAGTCGCCCTAAATTGATTTTTGGTCGCCCTCAAAATGTCTAGGTTATTAATGGTGGAAAGATCGGTTGCTTTCATAATATGGGATTTGTTTGATAGAAGTTGGGGTATTTATAGAAACGAAAACAATACACTTTCAACCCACTCTGCCTATTCCACTCCTGAACCCTAGTTTCTATTCCACTTCTAAAGAAGTGGTATAACAAATCAATCCCATATTCAACCACCACTAAAAGATACGTTACGGTTTTGCTCGTTGGAGAATTAACCGTATGCATATGCTATATGAATTTAATGAAATATAATATAAGTATTATCTATCTTTATCTTTATGCTTATAAAACAAGAGGGTTTTTTATTAGACCCGACGACTAGGATACAGTCCTCACTTACAGCTAGCGGTTGTGATTTCCCACACCCTCCCAATTTTGGATAGATCAAAACGATCTCACAGTTGGTAGCATTCCCTTATGACCCACCTAATAGAAACCTTTTGCGTTTCTAGGAATTGCTGATTAATCCAAATTTGGAGACCCGTTTAATGTGTAATCCACCCGTCCGAGTCAACTTATTCGCTAGTCCAAAAACAAGTTTTTGGACCAAATTTGTTACTCGCTGGTCCACTCACGTGTGAGTAATGTGATATACTTTTTTACATATTCCTAGTTTACCCTTTCTCCAACAAACATATAAGAAGAGTTCAAATCAAATCTTCGTTTCTTTCCTTTTTTTTCTTCAGCTCAGATCCGAAATTATTTCTCTCTGTTTCTGCTAGTGTTCTTCAGTTTTTAGGGTTTTGATATCAAATCTCTAGATATTTTGCTAGGTAATCCTCTTTTGTGTTTCAATTCGATGTTCTTCTGTTGGTGTTATGCTTTTTGATGTTCTGTTTTTGTTTTTTACAACTGAAATCGTGATAATCAACTCGATTTCATGATTTTGTTTGTTTTCTTACTCTGAAATCCCGGTTTATCGTTTTCTATGATGTACATCTTGTTAAATTGCATGATTGATTTCGTTTTTGTTCGTGTTTCAGTGTTTCTGTTGATTTTTGAAACTGATTTTTGTTATTGTTCTATTTTGTTCATTAGATCATCGTATTCCATTTTTTTACATGTAGTTTGATAATAGGTATGATTTGGTTTTCTTTTATTTTTTCGGGAACTCATGATTTTTGTTTTTTTTTCTGGTTTTTTTTAATGATTCTTCAATACATATTAATACGTACTGTTTTTCTAAGATTTTTGATATGTACTATTGTTATATATACTAGTATGGTATACCATTTTTGAATCAGTACATAATCGTTTGTAATGCATATAATATGCTTTTATTTGTTTATATTGTGTGAATCTATAATATTTGTGATACTCCTAAACCAGTACATATTATGTTGTACTGTAGATTTGGTGTTCCTATCATCTGAAAATATATGTTTCACTTTTATTTGGATCAAATTTCTACAGGTTCAACATGTCAGGTGTTGGTTCTAATCCAAATACCTTTTGCTACTCTCATGTATACCACAAGCAACACCACATTCCATATTTGGTTACGTTATCTTCGACTTTGGAAGATTTGAAGTTCACTATTTATAATACATGGAGCTGGTTGACTCCATCAACTATTGTTGTTAATTATGTTGAAAATGGAGTGAAATTCCCTGTCCTTGTTGATGTATTGCTTCAAGGGCTTGTTGCATTATATTTTACGAAGAATTCAGATTTCTTTGAATTGCATGTGGATGTTGTTTTATCTGGTGCATCTAGTTCTTCGAGAAGTGCTGATTTTGACAACAGTGCTGAGTTGGTTGTGAGGGCTAGGAACAATTATTTGAAAGATGGTAAAGAGGTTGCAAGTGTTCTTTTTTCTGATGCTTGGGAGAATGTTTTTGAAGATAAAAATCATCTCTTCCAAGGTGGTGTTGAAGCTGTTCGGTTAGCATGTGAGAAATATTATTTGAGGACTGAATATAAGGTTATAAAATTGAATAATGACCTTGAGAGATTCACCATGAGATGCAGCAATGACTGGTGCTCTTGGATGCTTCATGCGGTTGCCATGAATGGGTCTTTGGATGTGTTTAAGATAAAGGATTACGTGGGGAGGCACACTTGTGGTGCTGTGTATAGGTTGAAGAGTCCAACTATTTTGAGGAAGCTTGTAAATCATTTAGTTCATGAGCGTGTCAAACACAACCCTCTCATAAAGCCACAAGAGATTATGGATTATATTAAAGTTGGGGGAGGGATCAACATCAAGTATCACCACGCATATCATGCATTAGACTTATCGTATCAAATAATTTTTGGTTACAATGTAAAGTCATACACTGATCTTGCTTGGTGGGTCACTGCTGTTGGGGAAACCAACCCAGGGTCTTATATTGATTTTGACTTCAACGACGCAACAAAGAGATTCAATATACTTTTTATTTGCTTTGGAGCTTGTAGAGAGAGTTATAAACTTTGTCGTCCAATGATCTTTTGTGATGCGATAATTATTATTGGGAGGTTTAAAGGAGGTCTAATGGTTGCAACATGTCTTAACGAAAATCAAGGTAACTTTTTTATATGGTACATATTTGATATGTACTGTTTTTTATCTACCAGTACAAAGAGAAATGTAGTTTATTTTATGGTACATATCAATATATACTGTAGGATCATACACATCATACATAAAGTATATATTGATATACACTGTAGGTATAACATAATTTGAAGGTGCAGACATGAAGTACATATTGATATGGGCTTTATATTTTTTTTTCCAGGTTTTTATCCTTTTGCATATGCATTAGTTCCTGGCAAAGATAATGATAATTGGCATTGGTTTATGGACAATCTTAAGAAAGTTGTGGACCATGGTCACATCACCTTTTTGACTGACCAAGGTGAAGGTTTATTGAATACAATTCCTGAAGTTTTTCCTGATTTTTATCATAGCTATTGTTTTTTCCACTTGAAAAAGAACTTACCCATCAGTAAGTCTGATGAAAAATATAAAGAAGTGATGGACTGTTTCCAAAAAGAAACATATGCGATTTCTCCAGCAAGATACGAAGAAGTTCTTCAAGAAATGGTTTATCTAGGAAGGCTTTGGGTTGTTGAATACTTCCATAACATTCCTAGGGAAAAGTGGCCTAATGCATACTTCCCAGGCTGTAGGTATGGTCAGACTTATTCAAGCACTGCCGAGTCTTTTAATAACTGGATTCGCCGCGAGAAGAAGTTACCTCCCTGTGCTCTTCAGGTTTTTATAAGTTTCTTGTAACACTACAAGTATATATGTACTATTTTTTTTAATATGCTCCACCAATCTTCTTCTAGTATATATATACATTTTTTTGCACTATGTATAATATGTTTGTTGTTTTTTAATTTTATTTGTCGTGTAGGCTACGGGTAATGGAGTTGAAGTATGAACGTTGTGAAGAAAGTTTTTTGATGGATCTGGAACTCTTAACCCCTTGTGTATAAAGCCTTGCTTGAACTACACATTCAAATTGGTCGTCCTTGGAAAGTTAGTCATCCATATGCTCACGTCTTTGAAGTTCATTCCCCAAGGTTAGTTTTTTAGGTAACATGCTCTTTTGATGTGAGACATCTACTAAACTAGTTTATTAGGAGTACTGCAGAAAGCATATCAAATATGTATTATGTGATACACATTCTTTTTGTCTGATAATCTCAATTATATATTTTGTTGTACTCAATTTCGTATTTATTATGGTTTTTTATTTCTTTGTAGGAGTTTTTGGAGAAATGATAAAGGCACCCAATCTTTGGATTAAGGAACCCCATCAATTTATAAAGGCACCCAACAGTTAAAGACACCCAAGTTTTCAAACTTCAAATTGGGCGGGAAGAGAAATTTTCTTTTCTCAACAGCGTACAAGAATTTGGAAACACTCATGATTATGGAAATCTTCTCAAAGCTTTATTAGGAAACCAAGTTATTTGGGTAATAAGAAGAAAGAAAAGAAAGATATAAACACCATTCTCTTTATAAAATTGAGAAACGAAGAAAGAAAAGAAAATCAGGAAGAAAATCCTGTTTTCATCGGGAAGGATTTTCCGCAAGAATTTGGAGAATTAAAGGAAGTTTGAGGAGATTTAGGGTTGTGGTTAGTATATATAGAAGAGCTGAGAAGATTTGGAGGCTAGAGAAGGAAGGGCGAAGCTTAGAAAGAATCAAGAGCTCGAACAAGAAGTGTACAAGAACAAGAAAATTTCTGTTGTTGATCGACGAAGAAGAAGAACAAACTACAAAGAAGAACTGTCGTTCATTCCTTCTTTCCATTCTATTTAAATACCTTCTGTAACAGACTGAAGTACTCACAGTAACGCTTATAAGGGTATAAAAATTCTCGTGAGCGTTTCTATTCCCATTGTAAGCATTATTTGAGTTATAAAAACGATTTTTGAGGGTTTTGCCATTACAATGAGGAGCTAAACTTCATCTATGATGCTACGAAGGAAGCTACTTTTCCAACAATTATGTGGTAATTTATTTCATTAATTTATGCAAGTTATTTATGATTAATTGCCTTGGTTAAAAATTTATTTAAATATTTTTGTTAAGCAATTGTGATTCCGTTAGATGGTGCATGCCTCGGCTTAGGTCCTAGATGTTCCATGCTTTTGTTATACAGTTGTTGTTTTGAAAATCTATTTTTGCAATGATTTAGAATCAAATTAAAATGTTAGAATTGCATGATTAAACTTAATCACTTTGAAATTGGAAAATAGTGGAGTCCTAGTCTCAGTTTTCTCTCAACTTTATAAAAAATATTTAAGTTTTCTACTTTTAGTTTTAGAAATTAGATTTAAAATCAATCTTCACAAGTCTGAGTAACGAACTTTATTTACCACTTTTAAAACTACATCAATTTTTGGCGCCGCCGACGCGGACTTGTTTTTAGATTTTCTTTTTAGGTTAATTAGTTTAGTTAGATTTTTTTTTTTTACTTTGTTCTATTTTACGTTTTTTTTGGTATTTCTCTTTTTGCTGCAGGTTTTGGATTTTGGATCGAAAGGAAAGTGAGCCAAAGTTTTGGAATTAAAGTCAAAGATTTGGAATTAAAGCTAAAGACTTGGAGTTAAAATCTAAAGCTTAAAAGAACGAAAAAGAAGACGAAGATTTTTCTTAATTAGATTTTATTAGATTTTTATTTTATTTTATTTTTAGAAAACTGTATTAGGATTTTAATTGTTTCTGTATTTTTTTTTGGACACTTCACTTTGGACTTTGGACTTTATTATTATTTTTAAAACCCTACGGAAGGGTAGTATTAAATATAAATTGCACAGGGAAGGACGATAATTATGATATTGTCTCGGCCTCTCGGGTTCGCACACTGACACAGGAGTCAGTGGTCCAAGTCGACTTCAACGATTCATCGCCCGTCTGGTACGGGAGGTAAGACTCGATCAACCCACGAATCTCCTGCAAGTGGGTTTACTGTATTCCTTCGTATGCATATATGCTGAGGAACTGAAAACTGACTTACTTTTCTAGTAAAGGGCAAGAACTGGCCATACAAGATAAGGACTCGGATTTCATCACCGTTTCATTCTTGCCCGCCATAGGAACACGTTACATAACGCGAACCTAATCCTTCAAATCTGACTAGAAAGAAAACCGATAGGGTATCGAGCTTATTGGAAAATCATTCAAAAGGATTGTATTGGTTACTTTGTTAGCTTAACTTAAAGTTCAGGAAGATTTATTTTAAAGTTGATAGCGCCGCCTTGTAACCCAATGAAACGTTGCCAAAGAGGTAGGGTTATCAAAGCTCCTTAGAGCTTATCCTGCTTTTAATCGACTTGATCTAATTTGGATCGTTCTGAGAGATTCGCTAAAACTGTAACTAATTCCCATTTGAAAGAATAGAAGCTGGTCTAGAAACAATCTAAGTGGATCCATCATGCTTTTTGTTTGCTAGATTCAATAGGTTTGATTTGGTTGAGTCGGCCTTGTTTGTGTATGTTTAGAACCCTTCCAGTTAGGATTTATTTTCTTAGATTTTTTGTAAATTTATTAGGAACTTTTTGTTAGAAAATGTCGAACTTGTATTATGAGGACCAATACAATGAATATCAGACTGAATTTCAAAATAGACATTATCAGTACTATCAACATGGTGTGGATAGTAATAGGGACCATCATCAACCTTTTGGAGGTTATTACTCATACCAGGGTGATCCCAATTACTATTCATACATACACCCGTCTTATGAACATGAGCAAAATTCGAGATATTTGTCTTGGAGAGATGCCCTAGAGAAAATGCAACCTAGCACTCATCATGAACCTATTACACCTCTACAAGAATCCTTCAAGCAGCTAGCTGAAAGTACAAAGCAACTAGGTGAGGCTAGCAAGCAGAGGAGAGAGAGGAGAATAATAGAATCCAATTAAATTTGAAGAAATGACTGCAAAGAACTATATTGCTCTAAATAATCTTATATCCCAATATAGTGCTACCCTTGATAATTATTCACTTATTCAAGAGGACGAGGATAGAATTGGTAACACTACTTATTTAGACAAGGTTCAAACATCCTCATATTATTATGATGAGGATAATATTGATGAAGAAATTGAAATATACAGACAGAGTGATCAAGAAATTGTCACTCCAATTGTGCTTCATGATAATAATGTTATTTTTAGTTCAAATCCAAATACTTATAATGATTATTCACCTATTCAAAAGGAAAAGGATTTGACTAGAGATACCATTGTTTTAGACGATGTAGAATTTTCTTGTTTTGAAGTAGATAATGGTTTAGAGGAACGGGTTTATCCTGAGAATACTGTTTTAGAGTCCAGCGATTTAGAAACAGTGGTCTTAGATAACAAATATAGACCCGTAGATATTTTAAATATAAGTGAGGATGCACCACCTGATTATAACCTAGGAGAAGCAGTTGATCATTTTCAGGAATCTGACGATCTAGAAATTAGGAAAATTGTGACTAGTTTATCTAAAGATATTGAAATCTCTAAGTTTGATGGTGACTATCATTCTCCATATGCTTTACCTTTGACTCTTATAAAGGTCCCTAAATTGGGATTTGACATATACACCTCTACCATTTTACAAGATCATCTTCAAACTAGATTTCCTGAGCCTGGTGAAGTCCAGAAAGAAGTTCAGTTGTTAGAAACTCATCCTCTGGTCGATGTGGTTTACCTAGGAAATAATACCAAGATTGACTTTGTTTTCCCACCAAAATATTTTCTTCCATAAGTGGGAACGTTTGAATTTCAAATGTGTCTATTATTAAGTTTTGAGACTAAGCCTAATTACTTTAGGAGATTATAATCGACACATTTGTTTATGAATGACCACCTTCATAGTAGTCAACTGTGTGAGTCAAATCTAATTGACTTTAAGGATCCACAATTATTCAGGTTACTATTATGTGCTTCTAAAGTTGAGTTATTCCAGACTCTACAACCTGATTCTTTTGATCTTATCTATGAGGAGATCCAGCCCATGAAAATATTTTATCTAGACCCTGTAATAGATCCTGAACCTGAACCGTAGCTAGAAATAGTTTTCGTAAACATAAAACTAAATAAGGGTGTGCTCGGTTTGTTCATTTTCTTGGCCTGTTGCTGTTTCCTCTTATTTGTGATAGCACTATTTGATTCAGATGACCCACAGTTGTTCCGACTACTACTATATGATTTTATGAGGTGACTAATTATTTCTTAGTCTGGATGAAGACTTTAAACTTAGCACTTCTTGGGAGGTAACCCATGCTCATGAAACACGGTAATATCTTTCCTTAGTTTTTTTCCTTCGATTGGTAACAGTTTTTCCTTGTTCATGCTCTTAATCATTCAAATTAGAAACATTGAGGACACTATTTGATTTAAGTTTGGGGGTAAGGGAGAAACTTTTTAGTGAAATAATAAAGCTCTAGAATTTAGAAGCTTGTGAGCACTTCAGGTTGACACTAACCATTCTATGTAGATGGAAACTTAGCTCTTTTTCTATAGGAATTGGTGTACCCAGTGAAATAGTCTATTCATAAAAGGACAGAGTTCAGGTGTTAGAAATAACATGATAGTTGTCACCGCATCTCGGAGTCTATCACTACCATATCACTTTCTGTTTTTACTTTTGCAAATTTGTGTTTCTCTAAGTGATTTGGTGGGGCCCAGCATCAAATTGTTATCGGCGTCGGGATGAAATAGAGTGTTTTGAGATAAAAAAAAAAAGAAATTTTTTTTTTAATTATTATTGACTCTTTGTTAGAAATTTGTGTGGGTTCTCCCTGGCTCCGTCGCCTAAGCAAGCGTGGAATGCAGGATCCATGGGAACCCGTGTTTATACCAGTTGAATTGATATTAGTATTATATTTAAGAACAGTGGGTGCGTATCTCAATTCATCCTGGCCATGACCTTCAGACAGATATGGGAAACACCGTTCACCTTAGTCAACACTTGCAACCTTCATATTTTCCATGTTCATCTTCTAAATTTTTCATGTGATTGAACTGTGATAGATTCTGAGCCTTGTGGTCAAACGATTATCTGAGTAGAGCTCTGTTGTCTTATAAATGAATTTTAGTATGCTTGAGTAAACACTCGTGTACAACAATTGGACTCATATAGGGTAATGATTCCCATAGCGAAGAATTGAGTAAGACAACTAAATAGCTTGTTTAGTGTCTATCCTTAATCGCTCACGAGTCGCTAAAATCTGGAGCAAAGGTTTTGTGGGTATACCTCTTGTAAACCCTCACGAGACTATAACTTGTCCACTAAGGCCACTTAGGGGTTTAAAGGCTTATTACATATGCTAAATGTAGTCGCGATTCCTGCGAAAGTGAGTTTGGATTTTATTTTCTAAATTAGATTTGCTCGAGGAATAGCAAATAATAAGTTTGGGGGTATTTGATACACATTCTTTTTGTCTGATTTTAATCTCAATTATATATTTTGTTGGTACTCGATTTTGTATTTATTATGGTTTTTTTTCTTTGTAGGAGTTTTTGGAGAAATGATAAAGGCACCCACTATTTGGATTAAGGCACCCCATCAATTTATAAAGGCACCCAACAGTTAAAGACTCCCAAGTTTTCAAACTTCAAATTGGACGGGAAGAGAAATTTTCTTTTCTTAACAGCGTACAAGAATTTGGAAACACTCATGATTATGGAAATCTTCTCAAAGCTTTATTAGGAAACCAAGTTATTTGGGTAATAAGAAGAAAGAAAAGAAAGATATAAACACCATTCTCTTTATAAAATTGAGAAACGAAGAAAGAAAAGAAAATCAGGAAGAAAATCATGTTTTCATCGGGAAGGATTTTCCGCAAGAATTTGGAGAATTAAAGGAAGTTTGAGGAGATTTAGGGTTGTGGTTAGTATATATAGAATATATGAGAAGATTTGGAGGGCTAGAGAAGGAAGGGTGAAGCTTAGAAAGAATCAAGAGCTCGAACAAGAAGTGTACAGGAACAAGAAAATTTCTGTTGTTGATCGACGAAGAAGAAGAAGAAACTACCAGGAAGAACTGTTCTTTCCATTCTTTTTAAATACCTTCTGTAACAGACTGAAGTACTCACAGTAACGCTTATAAGGGTATAAAAATTCCTGTGAGCGTTTCTATTCCCATTGTAAGCATTATTTGAGTTATAAAAACGATTTTTGAGGGTTTTGCCATTACAATGAGGAGCTAAACTTCATAAATGAGGCTACGGAGGAAGCTACTTTTCCAACAATTATGTGGTAATTTATTTAATTAATTTATGCAAGTTATTTATGATTAAAATTGATTTAAAATTTTTTGTTAAGCAATTGTGATTCCGTTAGATGGTGCATGCCTCGGCTTAGGTCCTAGATGTTCCATGCTTTTGTTATACAGTTGTTGTTTTGAAAATCTATTTTTGTAATGATTTAGAATCAAATTAAAATGTTAGAATTGCATGATTAAACTTAATCACTTTGAAATTGGAAAATAGTGGAGTCCTAGTCTCAGTTTTCTCTCAACTTTATAAAAAATATTTGATTTTTCATACTTTTAGTTTTAGAAATTAGATTTAAAATCAATCTTCACAAGTCTGAGTAACGAACTTTATTTACCACTTTTAAAACTACATCATTATGCAGATTATCTTCTTGAGTTTGTGTAGGGAAAATATCAATATATATTGTGCAGATTATATTCTATTTTATTTGTGTAGGGAAAATATCAATATATACTGCGTAAATAATATGCTTGGTTTCTTGTGTGCAGGTCTCATGTGGTAGATCTACAACAAAAGAGTTGTACTTGCCAAAGATGACGCGTGTATGGTTTCCCATGCTCGCATGCTACTGCAGCTATTGTTGTATCTGGGGGAAAGTTCCTTGATTATATCGATGAATACTTCAAAGTTAGCTGTTATCGCCAGCTATATTCAATCGCTATTAGACCTGTTCATAATCACGACAGGTGATGTGATTTTAATATAGTGGTAAAAAGTGTTTGATTCTCAGACTTGTGAAGATTCGATTTCTAGACCTAATTTTTAATGACTAAAAATAAAGAAGATTAAAACAAAGTTGATTTAAAATTGATGGGAAGAACTAGGGATAAGATTCCACTATTAATCAATATTTCAAGTGATAAAATCTTACAATATTTCAAGTGATAAAACTAAGCATGACCCATCAAAAGAAAAGACAATTATTTGAGAAAAACCATTTTTTTTCAATTTAATTCAAAGCAATTAATAATAAAAGAATTGTAAATAATAGATAAAATAGAAGTTACCACTTATTTATCAGAGAAATAGCTTCCTCCGTTGCCCCAGTGATGATGATTAACTCATTGTATTGGAAACACCCTCAAAATACATTTCATAGCTCAAAAAGTGCTTAAAATGGTGAAATAATAGTAACACATGAGAACAGAGACGCGTATAAGCATTACAGAGAAGTGTTCTCTACGTCACAGAAGAAGGAAAAAGAAACAGGAATAAAGAACGGATTTCAAGTGCTTCAGAAATAGGACTGCTTGAGGGACCTGCACACAAGAAACCTTGATATCATGGCCATGACTATGGTATGAAAGTGTTCCACGGGAGGCTATTGTTTTTATTCGATTCTAATTTCCTATGTAACAAAGGGGGTTATTTCTGATTTTTTAGAAAGTGAAAATAAACTAAATTGAAAGTAAAAGAATAATTAAAAGTAATCAAGATTTTAGAATATTGGTCACAAACATGTATTTATATCAATAACTAGAATTGATAATTTAGTCTCTCCTTTATCAAAAACCCTAGGATACCTTGATCGTAAGAATATCTTGCTAATTTTCAAGTTTACCACACATAAATTAAAAAATACAAGAATGAAGTCTAACAAGAAAACAACCCAACGTGTAAAAGAACTAATCAAGTTTAATTCCACATGCGCATTACATTTTGTGAAATAAGGTTTATCAATGTAATTGAATATGGAAAACGAACTAATTCAATTTAACAAAGGTTATGATTCATATGTGATTGCTAGGATATATCACTACAAGCAACAACTATACTTATGCTACTTGAAATCAAAATTTGTCAACTTTTACGTATTGAAAACCCTAATCTAGCTTTAGATGTGAAGGCAGACTCAATTGATTTCGGACTCAACTAAACAAGCATCAAATCATATGACAATATTAACGATGAATCATAAACAATAAAGTGGAGACAAAACTAATTCATTGAATAATATAATGTTTGAAAAATCAACTTAAAACCATTAACCAATAATATGTATTTAGCTACTCATAGATATGAAGTTCACAAAAAAAAAATTGAATTAAAGAAGATGAAAAACAAGGCAAACCCTAGATGTGTGAAAGAGAATGATGACCTTTGATCCTTGCTCCTAAAAATCAGATGTAAAAGTGTGTAGAATCCACCTCTCTTGTTGTAAATATTCTCCTTTTATAGCTCTCCAAAAGATACACTTTCCAAAATTAGGCCAAACTCTTCAAAAGTCCAAATCTTAGTAGTCCACCAAGCCCATGTGTGAAAAATAACCCACTAAAGTTCCCGTCCAAAATTGATCGTCGGAGATCCAGAAAAATGGTCAGAGTTTGGTCGTAAAGGTCACCAGGAAACATCTCAGGTGAACGGAAAATTGTCACCGGCATCGGAGTCAAACTAATATCGACTGTTAAGTATAACAGTCAACCGACCGTCAAGGGGATTAAGGTCAAAGTAGAGAAAGGTGAGTTAACCGAGTCAACTGATCTGACTCGGTCTGATTGGTCTTATTCAACTGTATTTGATCAGTAAGCCGACTCACTGGACTGAAAATCCTGCAGAGTTTCCTCTATTTCTGACCGATTTCATCCCAAATTCAGGCTATCTTACTGTTCCTTCCCTGCAATGTTTCACACTTTCACCTCATTCATTCAATCTAACATTCATGTATCCCAATCAAATTTATTTACCCATTCTTTCTTGTGTTCTTTTATCACTAATTGTACAACTATATTTCCAACCCCAAACTACACCTCCGTAACCAACATCAACTTCATTTCCTTCCATCAGCATCAAGCGACACCAACTCATTCCCGATCTGAAAACTCCACAGTTACTCACCCATTCAGTCAATCAGGATCACCACCATTTGTTCTTTTAAATCTTGAAATCGATCCCATCTTTTTCCTCAATCAATCTAGTTCTTGGATTTCTTGAACTACAACATCTCTCTTTTATTTCTCACAACAACAACAAATCGTTGTCTTTATTATCTCAACCATCTTCAATTTCAAGCCCTAACTATCATTTCTCTAGAATTCATCTCCACTGTAACATCGAATTCAAATTTAGAACACAATCAAACCCCTTCAATTTCAGTTCCAGCTACATTCTCTGCCAGCAGATTCACAAATCGAGATTCATCTGAATCACCATCAAGTGAACCCATATTACAAATTCTTTTCATTTCCTCCCCGATTCTTCTACTCAGCTTTTCCATTTCTCTCTTCAATTTCTTTGCCATTTACTCACATCTCTTCACTGTCTTATTTATCCTCTTGTTCTCAGATCCCCTTTTCTCTTTTTCCGTCAAGAATTTCTCACTGACTAAATGAGGAATATCTCCCATTCGATCTAGTTTCTAGGGTAAGACTTAAGAATACTAAGAGATAAGATAGTGGGTTTAAAGACCCACCAACTAGAATGGATACATGCAGCTTTAAGTTTAACTTTCAAATAACATTTTCTAAAGACTTGGCTTCCATTTAATAGTGAGGTGCCTTTATAAGATCTTCATGAGAGCCCCTTAGCTCTACCTTGGTTGTAGATAGCATTTGTAGTGAAATGAAAGTTTTACTCTTCTTGAATGGTTTCTTCCTCTTTTACTCAAATTGACTCCAAAACACCTACAAAATAGAAAACAAACGTAATACTCATAATGTACAAAATAAATAGCAAAGAAAGCGTAAAAAATAGATATTAATTAAGGTGTTTTAGTCACCTATCAGGTACCTCCCTACACATGAGTACTGCATATCATCCATAATTTGATGGCCAAACAGAAAGGGTCAATGCTTGTTTGGAGAATTATTTGCGATGCATGACAAGTTACAAACCAACCAAATGGGTCAGTTGGTTTCTCTTAGTCGAATGGTGGTTCAACTCCACTTACCACACTAGTTTGAAGCTTACTCTTTTTGAGGCCTTATATGGGTATTCTCATCCACAGTTTGGTCTCTTTTCTGACCAGATCACTACTCATTCTTCTGCTAAAGATTACTTGCAGCAAAGACAATCCATGGGTTTACTTCTTAAGTCATCTCTTACTGAAGCTAAGCATTTAATGAAGCAACATGCAGATAAGAAGAGAATTGAGATATCCTTCCGGATTGGGGATTGGGTATATCTCAAGTTACAACCTTACAGGTAATCTTCAGTCCAACTGCGCAGGAAACTCAAGTTAGCTGCTATTCAATGGCTTATAAACTCCAGCTTCTTCAGATTCAAGGATTCATCCAGTTTTTCACGATTCTCAGCTCAAACTTAAATTGGGTTCTGTCCTATTACCTCAAACTACACTTCCATCCTTGGATAGGGATAGCTGCATAAAGATTGAATCTCAACAAGTGTTGGCTTCTCGACTATTTAAGAAGAACAAACAATCAGTGGCTCAAGTCCCCATTCATTGGTCAAACTCGACCCCAGATCCTGCTACATGGGAGGATACTGCTTCCATGCAGAAACAATTTCCATATTTGATCCTTGAGGACAAGAATCATTTCGAGTATGCAGTTGTCATGTCCCTCTGCCATGATTGTTAGTTACTTATATGTTATGGGCACTCCCCTTAGTCTCTTTACTATTGTTATATAGCTGATGCGTGTCGTGGGTGCAATCAAATTAATGATCTTATTTCCTCTCAATTAAAGAATAATATAATGGAAGTCAAGTTTGTTCCCACGAGGAGAGAGGTATTTTTAGTTGTCAAATGTCACAAAAAAGGGGGGATTGTTTTAGGATTTTAGCAAAGTAAATTAGAAAAGAACTAAAAGTAAAGTTATAAGCAATGGAGAGAGATATAATTGAGGAATCCTTATTTGTTACTAAACAATCATTGAATTAGTATACTTATCTATTATTCATTCATCACAGATTATCACCAACTATAGAATAGCAGGTACTCTTAGCTATCCCCAAAATTATTTATATCACTGGACAACAGGTACGTTAGTTTCCAGATTCTATCTAACGGAGCCACCTTGAGGTTCGCTTACAAGATGTAAATCAATTGAAAGCTTTAAGTTTTGCGAATTTAGGTTTGATCTTAGTAGTTAAACTCAGTACGCTTTTTCCACGTCCTAATGTTGTCCTTACACGTGATTGCTCCAATAAATCCCTCTGTAAGGTCTCACGTTCTCTACTTATGTAAGATGTTATGGTACAATTACGAATACCCAACTATTACTAGGTTTAGATTAATTAAAAAATCAATTTAGTTGGCCACCTAAATTTTTTATCAATCAAGCGTAACATTCATATTCGTAAAACCAGACGATAATCATATGAAGAACTTCAAAATAGAATCATATATTAAATCAAATCATTTTTAGAATTCATCCTCAATCAATTAGCTGTTTAGCTACTCATGGATGTAGAAGCATCCATGTTATACATATAAGAAAATAGATAAGAAATCATTACGATAATAAAACAGCTCAGAAATCCAAGGTTTTCTCCTTGTGATGTTGATCTCCTCCAAGACTTGCAAAGTTGCGTAAAGGTCCCCTCTTAATATCTTGGGAGTCTAATTATATAGTACTCATGATATTTAGGGCTTAGAATCCTTCGGGACCGGTTTTTCTCTTTTTAGAAGTCCAATTTTGCACAAAAGACTCTTGGTTGCGGCTAGGTTTCCTTCCACAACCCAACCGTAGGTCAAGTAGATGTTTTGGCCAATTCCAGGGTCATTTACGGCTGGGTTTTTGACTTTCCTGGCCGTAAGTGAGCCTGAATTTCACTTTCCTCCTTCACTGTTTTGGCCATAACTCCTTCACCAGACGTCCGATTGACCTTTTATTTTTTACGTTGGCTTCGTATTTTCGTCCTCTACAATATAGTGTCATCAAAATATTCATATATCTTCATTACATTATTACGGGTAGCTTGGATGGCTAGACCCAACCATAAGTGAATCTTAAAGTCATGTTTCAACATTTCAACTTGTCTACGGCTAGGTTGAGAAGTATTTCCTAGTCGTAAATCTGTATCTGACACTTCTCTCGAGCATTACTTCTTCTATGGATTGGTTGAAATAATTTCCCAACCGTAAATCTGACAGAAACCTCATTACATTCCCAGTTCTACCGTTAGCTTTTGATGTTTTCCTAGCCTTAAGTGGATCTGAAACTTGCTCCTTTATTCGACTTGCTTTAAGGCTATCTTCGAATACTTTCCTAGCGGCAAATGCTTCTGGAATTTCATTCCAAAAGTATACTCTTCAGCTCTAGCTTCTCAGTTTCACTCCAGTATAAATCCTTTTACCTTCTTAGCTCTTTTCAACACAATTTCCATTGATTTTCGGATAATTCACCTAAAGAAACTAGATAAAATAGAAAACAAAGTAATAACAAAGCAATATGCAAGAAATCTAACTAAAGCAAGTATGGAATTGATACTACAAACATGTAAATTAGGCACTTATCAAATTCCCCCACACTTAACTTTTACTAGTCCTCGAGCAAACTACTATCTAAGCTAACCTAAACTAAACTAAAATCTGGTTTCCCTTGCAGGTGTATTTCCTATAGAATAATCCAAACCACTACGGTTATTCTGCTCCTACAGGGCATTTTCCTGTTATACACAAATTATCCACAACTTAAGAATCATGTGATATTTCATCAAATATCTGAGTACCTTAGACTTCCTACATCTTCATTTTGTTGTTTTCATTCGTCTGTATGGCATAAAAATTTAAGATTAAAATATGAGTGTAACGAGTTTCCTGTTGATAATAATGACAGCGAAGTGAAAAACAAAACTTTTACTTATGTAATGAGTTTCCTGTTGATATTGATCTTAAAAATGTAATCATTTCTGACCATACATTTTTATATCTTCTCTAAAACATTTATCTTAACAAACAGGAGGAGATGACTCTAAATGATGAATTATTAAATGTGAGGAGTATTTGGAGTAGCATATTTTGTTGTTCTTCTCTTTGTAATCTCTTTTAATGGTAGCTGTGGTGGTGGTGGTGGGTCTTCTCATGGAAGTGGACAGACTAGGAAACTTCTTAATGGTGATTTTAGAAACATTACAGATGATGACAATTGCTTATGTCATTGAAGACAACTGAATGAGCCTCGAAGACGTCTCTTCCCACTATTCAAGCTTTGGCCATTCAGCATGTCGAACGGGAAGAATGCAGTTACAAAGTGACCCTATTAAGAACAGAAAATAATCAAATCAACTCGTTCAGGGGACACACATAATGAAATGAAATTGAAATATTCAAATACTATTGCAGAAAACTTCAAACTATATGATATGATAAAGTTATCCATGCATACAGGAATATAATAAAAGTAACATGCGCCATCCAGAGTTCTCATTGGAGCATCAGAGTAGTTTTTAAGCTGAATAATATCTCACTCCACAAGGAGGACATAATGCTCAGGTAGAAAAACAGGCTTGAAATAGCAGGTTACAGGGAACTTCACTAAATCACATAAAAATCTTAACTAGACAAAAACATATAGGTATATGATTCAGATACACAATTTTGGTATTTAAAAGGATTCGGAGGTTCAAATAATCTTTCTGCAGGAAGTAATCTTCAACTTATAATTCAAACCAAAAGAAGTAAAAATTTGCAGAAACATTCAAAGGGATTAAAAAAGAATAATACTCCATTCTATCTAGATATAGACTACTAGAGAATATTTAAAGACTACTGATAAAATAAAATAAAATAAAAGAATATGTATATATATATATATTTTTTTAATTAATAGAGATTATTAAACTTATAGTATACAATTAAATTTTTTCAAGACAATTTTTTTATTCACATAAAACACCATCTAACATAAACTAGCTAAGAAACCCTAGTTAAAAAACTGGTGAAAATATCTTTTCACCAGTTTTTTATTTGATCGATGTCCTTGAGCCGTATCTTTGAAACCATCTTCAGTGGGTAGTAAGTTAGTACCGATCTCTAGCCTTTTTCTTTTTGTATTAGCAAGATCATAAGTTCGTACAATTTGATCTTTCAAGAGATGCTAGACGTTCCATCTTCTCAATTTTCTCCCTCACTAGACGTTCAATACATTTCATCGTTTGAAGAGAGACGAAGAGTTTCTACAGAAAACAAAAAAAGAAGTAAGAAATAGATAAAGAGATTTATTGAAGAAACCATCAATGGGAAGGTGCCTACAACGAAAGGACTGCTTGCGCCGCTTCTGGTGTCTACCTCGCCAGCTAGAGCTTAAATCGAAGAAAGTGCTAAGCCTAACCCGCGGAACATCGTTCTCAAGTGCATGCAGTCCCGTTCTCGTCGCATCTCTTCACCAGAGCTTATACCACGAGTGGAACGCCTCAAACCAGTACTCTGCCCTATTAAATAAAGCAAGTCCTGTTCACGCCCCTCACCCTCATCTTTGAGTATGGCTTTTCACCCGGGGAAGGAGTCACCTCACTTGAGGTTCGGTCTGGTCCGCTGACAGCTATGAATCTCTTCCAAGGTACCATTCTGTAGTGTGTAGGAATCGGTTTTCATGTCTTCCTTCACCTCTCTTAACGCAGAAGCGCCCGCACCTGCCCGACCTAGTGGCAACCGGTACGACGGAATGATTCATGCTCGCAAAGGCCTCACCCTGCTATATACCATAGTTCGGTGAAGCAACTCAATGAGAAAGGTTTAACCAGTCTAGTGTACTTATCTAATATAACCTTCTAGGACTGGTGGAGTTAAGCAAAGCCACGGACTCTGGCTATGAGGAGGGTTAACCGTTGAAAAGCGCGCCTCTCCTTTATATCTGAGGTCCGCTAAGCTAAGGGGTATGCCCTCTAAATTCGGCTCAGGTGGAACAGTCCCACTTGCGCTTGAAGCTACCACAAGAAAGAAGGCACCAGCGTCTGAGGCCGGTCAACCAGTATGTAGGAATCAAATGCTAGGGGAGAACACTTTGAAGGGTGGGAAAGCTCTTTCTTTTAGTGAATATCCGGTTTTTAAAATAACCGTTGTAAAAGTAACAGCTACAGATGAATGCCCAGAATCCGCTGTGAGGGAATGCTCTCTTGTTCACGAATGCCCTACTAACAGCTCTTTGTCCGATTCTATTCTTATTTCCTGCTCGATGAGGGTCAGAACTCGATCCGGGAATATCAATACAATACTAAAGGTCTCGCTCCTGTCTCGTGATTCACTGTGCATCTGAGATGAATAAATGAGGGTCATTCTTTGTTCAAAAAGAGACAACAGCCTTTAATAAATCACTCTTTGGATTTCCTACTTGCAGGAGAGGTTCTCTATTTAAGATACACTTTGGGCGACAGAAGCTACGCTCTTGCTTCCATGCGGAGGAATAAGGAAGGGTTCTATACACTTGGGACTTTATAGAGTAGAAACCGCCCGATATCTTGACAATGCTCTTCAGTTTAAAGCGATTGCCTCTTAACAAGGGATTAAATTTTTACTTTTAGTAGACCGGGTCCTAACTTTCTTTATTAGCCCTTTCGAGCTAGAAGATATAGGGTTTGTCTGATCTTTTTTAGTAGGGCATGAATAACTGGAATCTACTAGAAAGTAGCTTGTGAGTTCTCCAGGAGTGAGTAAACGTAAACTTGCATAATCCGCGATTAAAGGAATCCCATGTTTGGAAAATCAGAGTGTCTAATGTTCTCGACCTAGACTGAGTAGTGATTCAAGAGCTGGTGGACCAACTAAGGTATAGTTAAGGCTTCCTGCCCTGCCGGGTGGTTAGCTCCAAATTAAAAGCTGAGAATTAAGGAACTTCGTGAAGTTTTCAATGTTTTGTAACCCTAGGACTACTGGTCTAAAGTTAAAGCTAGTTAAAATCTTTAAGTAAGAAATATCATGAGCAAGAAGAATAAGCTAAATCCTTGAATTTAGAGCATATGGGCCCTAGCTGACCTAGTTGAATTCTCTGTCCCCGCCCTTTTGTGGATTATGTTTTCTTCTTTATGTATAGGGACACGTGTGAAAGGAACCTACGGCCAAGGCATGCGCGCTCTCGTTTTGTTCCTGCCCCAGCTGCTGTAGCTGTAGTAGCCTACTTTAACAGAATATTTTGAATAGACGGAGAATCCAGAATCTCAAGAGTTGGGTAGCTCCGGTATTAAAACTACTATGAACTGCAAGCGAAGTAGCTGGCTTTAAATTTATAAGAACTATAGCCCCGGCCTGCTGCAAAAGTCTATCTAAACAAAGGGCTCGTTCTCTTCCTTCTGTCTGTTTCTTTATTAGTGAGGGACCAAGAAAACGGATGCGCGTGCTAACGCGCAACGGTAGGAGCTGTTGCTTGTTGGGCTTGTCGTCTTCTCCAGTAATGTATGCAATGAAGGAATTCAAAAAGGGGTCAGGCATGCTGCTTCTGCTGCAGCTGCGGAAGACAAAGCAAATACCACTGCTCTTGGCCCTAGCTCTTGAAAGACAACATATCCAAGCTTTGCTTCGTGCCAAATGACATCCTTTCGAACTCTCCTTTTTGTGCAATTGAATGTGTCTCAGATCTCGCCTTGAAGGATAATTTCGTTCTATCTTGTTCCAAATAGCCTTTCTGCAGATGACCGACACTTTGAAATCATATGTTTCCATCTTGATATCGAACCGCGCCTTATATGAGCATCTTTTCATCATAAAAATTGGGCTTCTAAAATGGTTAACCGGAGTTACTACAAGAGCGAGACTTTAGTTTCTATTCCACTTCGTTAGCAGATCACTTGAGACTTATAGCCGAGCTAAGGTCCACCGTAGGGTGTGGCTCCCTTTAGTATAGAGGATACTTGCTTTCCTAGGGCGTACATGGGCCGATATATTATCCCATTCTTTTTTTATACTCCACTTTTAACGAACGAAGCATTTGAGCCAACTCTACGCATGCTAAATTACTATTGCTTTGTCTTTAGTTACGATCAGATGGGAGTTCCCGGGAGGTCCTATTCCACTAGTTAATATATAGAGCGGCGAAACTTATGGATAGTTGCTCGGTATTTCCAAATCGTAGGACACCATATGAATTCTGTTTGTTCCACATAAGGCATCTCGGCCATGAGCAGCTAGTTAGACTCATGAGGCTGATGCTCCGATCTATATAAACAGAAGAAGGGTTTACGGAAAAAGCAACTAGCCGGTTACGAAGGAACTCTCGGCTACTTCTTCGTTTCAACTAGTCAGCTTCGGCCAAAAAGACTACTAGGAGGATTTCGAAATAGGACAGTCTCTGGTGGGTTCCCCGGTTCCCAGGGTTAAGGTATTCCCTATTATGAGCCTACTCAGATCAGAACTAGTTGATTATCTTTCGCCGGCCAACCTTCGCCTGCTGAGATCCCAAGTCTCTAAGTGGGCCCTCTTGGCCACCCATGACCTTGGCTTTTTAGAGAATCCCGGTCCTCTATCGTAGGACTTCTAGCTCGATAGTCCTACAGGTGGGTTTCGTTCCAGTTTCGAGTGTCTTCTTGGATAGTTATAGCGGCCCATAGGCGCGAGATGTACCTTGTGGGGGGGCGGCGGTCCCCTGGACATAGTCCTTTCAGGCTGTGGCCGTTTAGTCCATGGTTCATTGGATGGTCGGTGCAAGGCCAGAAATTGGAACACATTGATTCCGCTCGTTCCCGTCCTTCGCTTCAGGGCCTGTCCCTCAGTGTGGTCAGTACCTAAGACTGTCGGGCAGCGAAGCTTACACTTGTTCACTCAACGGTTCACCAGGGCCTCTTTCCTCCTCCCTTTTTCTTCTCACTCGTAACCCATAGGCTCTTTAGAGACTCATATGTCCTACATGTGAGGGAGGAACTTTCTTTCTTTCTTGTCCCACAAGGAAGGTCTGAAAGAACTCATATGTCCTACATGTGAGGGAGGAACTTTCTTTCTTGTCCTACAAGGAAGGGAGTCGACTGAACATCTCAGCCATTAGCGGGAATTTCGCCCGCATCCGATCCCCAATTCTTGTTCACCGTGGATGATCTGGGTGAATTGTGACCTCGTACGATCGTGTCGGGTGAGCATGAGCCGCTTCGTCACAGTACTGACTTATGGGCTAACGGGTCACACTTTGGCCAAGTATCCTACAAAGAGACTCCCGAAAGCCAGAAGTATTAAAGGAATGGCCATAGGAATGGGCGCATCATGACATCTCTTGATGTCTCGCCCGAATGAATTAGTAGGTACTAGAAATGTTAGAAAAAGTGAACGAAAGGAGTAATAAAAAGTGAAAAGGACAGAGACACTTCCCAACCAGAAAGCAAAGTTCCCACTGATGGTATACTTAGTGTAAGCGAGCTCTAAGATCACATCTTTGGAATAAAATCCAGTTAGAAAAGGAAATCCAATGAGAGATAAGCTGCCCATGAGCATCATGGCATAGGTCAAAGGAAAGGAGGAGGCAAGCCCTCCCATCTTCCGCATACCTTGCTCATCCGACATGGCATGAATGACCGAACCTGCACTCAAGAAGAGTAATGCTTTGAAAAAGGCGTGATTCATTAAGTGAAAGACGCTAACCGAATAGTTAGAGATGCCGCAAGCAAAGATCATATAGCCTAATTGACTGCAAGTTGAATAAGCTATGACCCTCTTTGAATCGTTCTGTAATATTCCAGTAGTTGCCGCAAGGAATGACGTCGTAGCTCCTGCAGAAGTAATCACAATCAAAGCCGTAGGTGGATATTCAAATAAAGGGGAGCACCTTGCTATCATGAAAACGCCAGCAGTGACCGTAGTAGCTGCATGAATCAAAGCGGATACTGGAGTGGGACCCTCCATAGCATCGGGTGACCAAGTATGCAATCCTATCTGTGCAGATTTCCCAGCAGCACCAATAAGAAGTAAAATACAAATTAGAGTGATGGCATTCAATCTCATATTGTAAAAAATCCAAGAGTTTCTAGGGGCACTAGCACGAGCAAAAATGGTTGAAAAGTCTACTGTTTGGAAGAGAGTAAAACCGAAATCCCAGGAGCTAATCCAAAATCACCTACTCGATTGACAGGCATAGCTTTTGTAGCTGCTTTATCTGCCTGAAGTCGTGTAAACCAGAAATGAATTAACAAATATGAAGCAAGACCTACTCTCTCCCATCCCAGGAATAATTGAAGAAAGTTATCTCCAGTCACCAACATTGGCATAAAAAAAGTAGGAATGGATAAATAACACATAAATCGAGGGCTATGCGGATCCTCGGACATATATGAAATGGAATAAAGATGGACCAAGCTACTTATGAATGTAACCACAATTAACATTACGACGTTCAGGCTATCGAACACGGAGTCAGAAGTGAATTACGAGTCAGACCAATCTGCGAATCGAGCGAGTTCCGTGGCTCTCATTCTAATTCAGTGCTCTCCGAACCGTGGGGGAAGGTTGACCTTCACACGGCTCACCAACTTGATCTTTCTGCAGTCTGAACGGAAAAAGAGGTCTCGCTCTTTCTTTCCTTTGTCACTCAAGTGTACGGCATCTGCCGTTTTTAGGCCCCTTCTTCCCTGAAAGAGTCCACCGCCTGCCGTCAGGCCTGTCCCACGCATCTAAGGGGGTACTACGAGCCCTCTGCCCCACGCATCTAACCAGCTCGCGTGGTTCACCGTTCCACCGACTAGAACATATTCTCAGTCGATACAGAGGTGCGCTTGAAAGTGGGGGGTGTGCTGTCCTTATTGGGCCCTTCCCCATAACGCCCCATCGTCGGGGCATAAGCGCCCTCTTTCTACCCATATGCGAGGCGCCGTCTTAGCCTTCCCTGACCAGGATCGCTCCCACACCTGTAACGTTCGTGATCGGCCTCCTCAACTGTGTATCGATCGAAAGGCAGGGCGGTACAGCCCCCAAGGGAGTGGTTACGCCCAGTATGTCGCCCCCCTTCTTCCCGATATGCTATGGTGCCCAGGGGTGGGTAGGAGCAGGTCGAGTCCGTATCGCCGCGGAGCAAGAGCAGCATCCGGATCTGATCTATATACTCGGCAATTCATCCGGTGACTTCACGGTCGCCAAAGAAGCCCCAATAAGCATCAAACATTTCAGATAAGATCCATGGAGCAATTCTTAGATAGCAAGCACTAGCTCCCAGTGCGACTTCATAAAAGGCTATCATAGAGAGGATCGAAGAGAATGAAACGCACGTGGTGGTCATTATAGCGGTTCCTTCTGATCCTATAAAACGCCCGAAAAAACCTGCTACGGAATTACCGAGCAGGGGCAAGAATACGATAAGTAGATACATCAGATAGAGTGTAATCTATGACCAAAAATCAGACAATGACAGAGCGTTGAGATTGAGCGAAAGAGTTCCTACAATTCCAAAGAACTTGACTATAGTATGGACTATCCCAGATCGTTCCATCTTAATCGTATGGAGTAGGAGATTGGACTTAGAATGGAAAAGTCCTTTCTTCACGTCAATAGAGGACGTGCTCGAGAATTTGGATTAGATGTCCATCAATTCCATACTAATGAAATTTGATCACTTCTTGATCCACTCGCTTATCTGTAGGTTGGCCGCGGGTGGCTGTTGGAACTGAACAATCAGATGAACAATCGGATGAGGAACTTGTAGGTGGGTTAGGCCCTCCTTAGTCGAGTTTCTAAATCCCCTCTCGCATACACTCGAGTCTCTTTGAGCCTCTCCTTTCAGTCGAGTGACTTCATCCCTCTCGCATACACTCGAGTCTCTTTGAGCCTCTTGAAATTCATTGTCATCGCTACTCATTCTTTTATAATTTGCTTGCGAGAACTTGACTTCATCTCTTTATAAATGAGTTTCTTGCCGTTACTACCTCGACCTGAACCCCACCTGAATTCCATGAATCTTTCGGGACCGTGGAACTGGATTGCGAGACTCTTCTATTATATGACATTACTTCTATGGGCTATCTATCTATGGAATTTCAATGGACAAAGACTCGCTCTCGCTAGATCGGAAAAAAGATAGGCGGGAAAGACTAGGCGGCTACTAATAGTGGCTCTTTAGCAGAGTCCAGCATGCCCTACTTTATCCGTTCAAACAAGACGAGCCAATTTCATTGAAATAAGCCGGTCCTTACATTTATGTCCAAATGTCGAGCCTATATGATATTACGTGTACCTTTCTTCATTTCTTTTTAGTGCCAGTTCCATCCATTTTAAATTGGACTACAACACTCAAAGCAACTACTTTCGCTGTTGCCGTTCAGATGCTTTAGTTTTCTTGGTTTCTGCGCACCCCTTCTTCTTTTGCTTCGTAGGGGTAAAGGAAAACCAGAAAGACAATACAGGAGGCTCCTTGGACGTCAGTAACTTCGTTCCTTCTTGGCTTAGGCTTGCAACTGAACTGACGCCTTTAGCGCTGTCTTTCTGGCCTGCCGCATAGACAGCTTATGCCTGGACTTCAAGCCGGACCTGCGGAAAGATGAAGTGGTTCGTTCTGGTCCCTCGTGTCAGCTTCTAGTGAACCGGGTGAAAGATACCCTTATATGTAAAGCCTAGTTCCGAGCCTGTCTTTAATACGAAGTCTTATAGTTCTTCTAAGCTGAATCTGACATAGTACTCTCGTCCTATAGGTGTTCCTTTCCTAATCAACGTGACGCAAAGGATAGAAAAGGATAGCTTAGTCACAACCTTCTGTGAAGAGCATGGTTCTCCTTCGATCCACCACTACGGACTATGTTTTGAGAGGCACTGCCTCCGGTACTGAGCTACATTACAACCTAAAGAAGATGCCATTTTTCATTAGGATGACTTTGGTGCAGGAATTAGGGTGGCATCTTTCCAGAATCGATCTACAACAACTATAATAGACCCTCCCGGCTAACCAGAGACCCAATACCTGGATTAGAGACTCTTCCAGGCTCTCGAAGGAATGCATTGGTAACGGCTCCGCTCCGTCCCTAAGACAACATGTCTTCACATCATCCTCCGATCTTAGGCCAGCAAGAAGCTCTCTTGAGCAAAGCATTTCTACGAGGAGTACCTAGATGGACCTGCCCACTTTCATTTTTTGTCAAAGAAAGAACAAAAGTCACATAGTCAATGAATCTTTTCCAAGCGGGGAGAGAGTTCTTAGGGAGGGAAGAGCTGCCGCCAAGGCGCTTTTAGTGGATGTTTGCTTATCCCTAGTCAAAAGCTCTAATGGCTAGTGTGACTTGCCTGAGAGTTTAGAGCAGGAGATCGACTGATGGGTGGAGATTCGACCTAGCCGAGCTTCTTGATCGCTCCGCTAAAGAAATAGCAGTTCACGAAGCAAAACCACCAGCCAGTGGTGCGGCCGCTACTTTGTCGGAAGAGAGAGTCGGAAGAGAGATATGCTAATCAATATATGGCTTGAAAGCAAGTGCAAGTTAGGGGCTCTAGTTATAGGTTCAAATCCTATACGCCCTATCTAATGCGCCAAGCAAAGGAAAAAAAGGAAGGGGCTAGCTCTAAAACCCGAAGTGCTAAAGGCAGGCATTAGTAGTGCTAAAATCGAAGAAAGTGCTAAGCCTAACCCGCGGAACATCGTTCTGGAACCTTGGGAATGAACATAAGCAGTAACTAGGTTTTACTGATTACCCATTATCTTAAATAAAGGAATTCAGTTGTAGGCACCGTGTCATTATGTCCTAAAATCGACTAATATCTTCGTAGCATTATAGAATAGGAAGAGCATTGTCCAAATCGGTGCAATTCAAAATGAGCAGACCTATAACAGATCATGCTATGCTTCAAAAAAAAAAGATCACGCTCCCATTATGTTGCAGTCTGATTTTGGTACTTCTTCTAACTCTCCGTTTAGGTTTGATAATTTTTTCTTATCTTATCGTCAATTCAATTGCAGGCATCCGGTGATGTTACGTCCTAATTGAAGATTGGGATGGTAAGTCCATTGATACTGTTACGTCTTAATTGAAGATTAGGATGGTAAGTCCATTGATATATCTTCCAATTAAAGAATATTTCTCATTTGATATTTCGGTTATGTCCAATGCGGACTTTAATACCCAGTAATTTGAATATTAAGTGTTGGTATCTGGATCAACATTGACCGGTAAGGATTCCGTTTGAATTAGATTTCTTTTTTATTTTCATTTACAAACTATATTTTATTAATAAATCAAATACAAATTCAATATAAAATCTATCAGATGAATCAGTTAATCATATATTTAAAAATTCAAACGAAATTAATTAAACTAATTGAAGAAATCAATTACAACAAGTCGGAGATATCAACCAATTCACACAAATTTCGAAGGAATTAAGAAATTAGTAACAACAAGTTGAAAAAATCAAAAATTAACCATTAGTAACCATTGGTTTTTCGGAAATCTTGGTGATGTAATGAGTGAATATCTAACAAAATGTTCACACTTTTCTAGTTTGATAAATATTTGATGTAGTGACGATACAAACTTCAGAAGATACTTATAGAATACAAAAACAATAAAATAAAAATCTAATTTTGTGCACATTCTTTAACGAGTGTGAACCTAATATTTTAATCTCTATCATTGTTTTAATTTAAGAAGTTATATGTAATGATAGTTAAGATTCTAAATATAGAGGTTAACTGAACTATCAATTAACTAATCAATCAGTCAAATGAATATATGTTAAGTGTACACTCTTAAGAGGAGTGTGTACATAAATAAACTCAAAAAAAGACCCATTTACCAAAACTACTTTTTCACTGTTAGTAACGATCCTTGTTGGATTTCACCACTTGCAGAAAGTAGTGTTGAGGTGCCTTGGTTTTCATCGTTGTTAAATGGAGTTCTTGCTTGTTCGAATCCCGAATATTTGTAGGATGCTTATAGATTTACTCTGCAAGTTCGAGAAATCATTTCCGGAGGTGGGGCTGTGTAATTGCACTGAATAAGAAAGAAGAGAAGACTAGTTTAGGCTATCCAATACAACCGTTGGATCCTCCTTATGGTTGAGCCACATTTTATGGGTAAATTTGTAAATGTGTATAATTAGTTAATTAAAATAAATAAAAAAACAAGTTAAATAAAATCTTTACCGGTGAATCATTGGTCCAGTTATCAAAACTAAGTGGTACGGTGTTGGATAAAATCTGAGTACCAAAGGACTGGTACAAGTTAAATAGTTATGGATTTTGACAAATTATAACACCAAGAATAACAATTAATAACTCAGAATCTTTATTACAAGATTATACCAGACAGAATTTACAAAAAAAAAAAAAAAAAAAAAAAAAAAAAAAAAAAAAAAAAAAAAAAGAAGAAAAAGAACATGAATAAATTAGAAGCAGAACTAGTATCCTGGTGGTGGACTAACTGCATCAGAGTCGGAAAATTCTTCATCCATGAAATTCTGATCTCTAAATTTTGCATCGTCCCAATCTTTCAAGCAAACCTGTGCATCTAACATTTCAGAACTTAACTTAGTCTTCTTCTCATCCAAAATACTACCACTTGCACTGAAAGCAACACCTGAAGCCACTGTCGAAACTGGAGGCGTTAACAAATCACGCGCCATAATAGATAAAATAGGAAAATTCCCACAATATTTTCTCCACCATGATAAAAGATCAAAGTTCTGTTCATCTTCTTGATCAGTAATGAAATCAGTAAACTCAGTATCCAAATACTTGTACAGCTCAGTATGTGCCGAGGCAGTAGAACTGGTACTTTTCTGTTTACCTTTATTAGCAATCAAGTTCCAAGATGCATCATTCTTTCTTATGGTGTGTGGTGATGCTGCCATAGCTGCTCCATGTGATGGGTTCCCATGATTTTGTTCATATGAAGTATACAAAGTACTTAACATGCTCTTAATGCTGTCAGAGTTACTATGCAAATGAATGTTTAAGTTCTCTGAAATCCCTTCGATTAGTACTACTGTACCAAGCAACTTTTTCCTAGGATCCATAACAGAAGACAAAAGGAAAATAGGTGGAATATGTTCACAATATGTTTTAAACCTTTGTTCCATTTTGGCAAAAATCGTTGCATGAATCGAATACTTTCTACACTCAACAAAAACATTAGAGATGTTATACAATTGATTCAAAGCAATCGAAGAAGTAGGATAATAAACATCGGCTAAAATCTTTATGGCATCATAGAGAACTTCTAACAAGTGCATAAAAGTAAAAGCACATTCAAAATCCTTATCTACTAAAAAAACATGGTTATACTTTGAATTAAATTCCTTAATCAATAACTCATAACTCTGACACGATTTCAACATTAGATAAGTCGAATTCCAGCGAGTCGGAATATCCATTTTGAAATGCCTAGGCTTCAAATTATTCGTTTTGCAAAGGTTATCAAACTCTTGTAATCTAGAAGGAGACGATATTATAAAAATTAATGAGTCTCTAATTTTTTCAATATAATTCATTTCAGGATCTTCATCAATTAGCTTAATACCATCTTGCACAATCAAATTGATAGTATGACATAAACATCTAATATGAAACAATAAACCTTCATATAGGGGATGAAAATTATGTTTAAAGAAATCAATTGCACTACTATTAGCACTATAATTATCGAAAGTAATACTAAAACATTTATCAACAATCCCATACTCATTAAGAATATTCAGTATACTCTGATACATATGTTGATCAGAATGAGGATATTCTAACATACGAAAACCAATAATCTTCTTATTCAACAACCAAGTATCAGAACTAATGTAATGTGCAGTAAGCGAAAGATAACCCAATCTGTAATTACTACTAGTCCACATATCAGAAGTAAATGAAATAACACCATTATGCTCAGCAAACTCAGAAATCAAACCCTGCTTCTGCATTTTAAATATTTCCATAGCATCATTTTTAACAAACAATTTCGGAACTTTACTAAACCCTGGCTGACAATAATTTCTCATAAAATACTCGAACCTACGGTCTTCACCGAAACTAAAAGGTTGTTCAGCTGCGGAAACATAAACAGCTAAACCCTCTCTCATTCTACCCTGATCATACATAAACCCAGGATCCACACTCGTGTGCGGACCCGCATCGATACGAGGCTGTATAGCGTCATGAGACACTAACCTACTTGGCCCTGGGGTACTTTTTGCTGGGGTTGGTTGGATAGGCAGAGGCCTAATAGCTGAGCCCTCAATAGTCAAAGGGGTTGGAGAATGAATGTTAGGATCATTAGGATTCATAATACCATGATGTCTAGTTAAACATTTTTTCCAATGTCTATTTAAATGACCAGTACCACCACCTGAACTACATGAATAATGCTTTTTACAGTAATTACAAATGGCTTTGTTGATTTTAGAACCATTTAATTCTACTTGTTGAATTGTAAAATGACTCCATACTATTGATTTTCTTCTCTTATTTGATAATGATGCATTCGAACTAGATGGTGTTGAAACTGATTCATCCATTTCTATGTTGTAATCTGGATCTATCTTATTTGGGTCCATAAAATGAAAAAACAAAATCAAAGTCAACTACTGAAGTAATTTTTTACCTCAATAAATCCTTGAGAACCTCGAGAGAGATTTGAAAGCAGCTTGATCATACAAATCTTCAGAGAGAGAGAGAGAGAGAGAGAGAGAGAGAGAGAGAGAGAGAGAGAGA
>JAJJMC010014297.1:5615674-5645693 GCA_023531435.1 Papaver californicum | reverse complement strand
TCTACAAGATAGAAATGAAAAAAATCTCAAAATATATTTATCTAATTTTACAATTGGGGTTTGAAGATTAGTTACGGTTGGGTTTGGTTGAAAACCTAACCGTAAATTTTAATTGAATCTTCATCTCCTACATTTGAAGTTACGGTTGGGTTTGTTTAATAACCCAACCATAATATGAAGAACAAATTAGTTACGGTTGGGTTTGGTTGAAAACCCAACCGTAAATCTGGGCAAAAATGGTGTTCTTCGGTGTTCTTGGTGTTACGGTTGGGTTCGACATGAAACCCAACCGTAAGTTTCTCTGAACAAAAAAATCAATCTTTCAAATCGTGATTTCATCAAATTAGTTAGTGTAATTTAGTTTTATCCGGATTGTCATCACTACTACTTTCTACACATTTATTAATATTCTTCATCACGAAATTGGGAGTTTAATCGGCGATACAATTTTGATTCGATTGAGAAATTTGATTAAAATTGAGAAGGAGAAGATATGGAGGAGATAGAAAGATTTTAATTGAAGGACAAATTTATCTTTTTTTATTGGGTAAAGGGTAAAATTGACATTTAACTTTACCCCTAGGACATCCCTTAACGGAAAATTGGATCACCTCGCATCATAGAGGAGTCCCTCTATTGATATTGGAGCTCCTATATAAGGCTTCATAATGTATATGTAACGTGTCCCTATAATATATTTTTTTGAGTTTTAACGTATTTTTATATCCGTATCGTATCATAACTGTATCCCGTGTGCATATCCATATACCATAGGCTTCCAAACATAACCTAAAATTTTTGGTATCTTTATACCTTATTCGGATAAATCTCTTTCTCAATGTGGTGTTTTACAAGAACCTGATCCAACAATTGTTGCAGACTTAATTGACTGCAACTAAAAGTAGAATCTCAACATTCTTTGTTCACATTTCTCAAATAATGTTGCGCAGAAATCTTGAATAACTATCTTACTTTAAATGATACTGAAAATACGAATCAAGATAAAATTAGGTATCTGTTAACTTTATATGTTAAGCTAAATTGAAATTAGGTGCCATCGATGTTGTACGATCAGTCACGTGCATACATTTTTTTACCGGAAAGGAAAGTACTGAAATGAAACTACCCCCGCATTCGGCTGCTGTCGACACGTCCAAAGTCTTTTGGAAAACTTTATGAAATCTGAAAATCTCATAAAGAATAAAGTTATTTTTATAGAAATGCTTGAATGATGCCCTTCTAATATAGTTTTAAATTATTTATATTAATTAACAGTACAACCTTTAGATATCCTTTTCATAGAACAAGCAAGTTTTTTAGTGGAATCCAAGCTATTCTAAATTTGGAAAAAATGTGGAATGTCAAGTCCTTTCATAGAACAAGCAAGTTTTATAGTGGAATCCAAGCTATTCCAAACTTGGAAAAAATATGGAATGTCAAGTCTAATGGTTTCTAAATGGGATATTCCACGTTTTTTCTAAGACATCTTCCACGGAAGAAAACTTGGAATTCATGAAAAAACGGTAATCCAAACAACGTCCAATGCCAATCCAAATAGCGTTAGATTTATAGAAAACACAATTTTAATTCGCGTCCAACGTCAATCCAATTGGCGTTTGATGAAAACTTTTCTAAAATCTAGTAAAAATATATATAAAATGGGTCTATTGTCCAAGATTCCCTAATTCATGGGTCTAATGGACTTTTAAAAATTAGGGATGGGTCAAATGGATACAAAAGATTTCTGACATTTATATCCCTCCCTTTTATAAATATTTCTTTTTTATCCTTTCTCTCTCCAATTTAAAAACAAATCACTAAAACACTCATAACTCTCAAAATATATATCCGATTTTAACAAAACTTATATTTTTGGAAAGGATTTTAAATTCTCTTCAAAACAAGAGCCATTGTTGATAGTAAATTCGGATATTTTTTTTTCGAAATAAAATAACTAGGATGAAACTGGTTTCATCCCAGTTTCATCATGTATGAAACTAAGAAAATAAAAGTATTCGAATAATAGTTAGGATGAAACTGGTTTCATCCGGTTTTAAACTACAAAAATAAAAATATTCGAATAATAGCTAGGATGACATGTTTTAAACTAAGAAAAATAAAAATATTCGAATAATAGTTAGGATGAAACTAGTTTCATCCTGTTTAAAACTAAGAAAATTTAAATATTTGAATAATAGCTAGGATGAAACCCTGTTTTAAAATAAAATTGACCAAAAAAATCGAATAATAGCTAGGATGAAACTGGTTGCATCCTGGTTTAAAATAAAATTGAATAAAAAATATTCAAATTATAGCTAGGATGAAACTAGTATCATCATGTTCAAAACACTCTAAAAAAATCGGTACATGGCTCAAAAGTGCTTGAGAAGAAGAAAAAAACTAAAAATAACAAAACAAGAAATCTACAACTTTTTATTGGTGTTACAAATGAACTGCTACAATAAGTTGAAAATAAACGTTGCTGATTGGTTAAAGAAACCGTTGCAGCTGAAAATAAACGTTGCAAATATGAAGAACAACGTTGCTAATTGGTTGAAGAAACCGTTACAACTGAAAATAAACGTTGCAAAGTTGAAGAACAAAGTTGCTAATGGGTTCAAAAAACCGTTGCCTTTTCTCTGTTCCTCATCTTCTTCATCAGCAGCATAATTTTTTTTTTCTGATTTGATTTTTTTTTATATTTTTAACTTCTTAAGATCGACCCAACCTTCCTAACATCGTTTAGTAACGAACAAATGTTTTCTATCTTAATTATTATGGAACAGAGATTTAAACCTCCGATCCTGTTTCACAAAAAAAACAGACTTCCTGGGTTATTCATTTCATGGCAGCATCGATGGTGATTAACAAAGAATCAATGAGAAATAAACTCAAATCCTGCTTGGTGGAAGGTTCTGCATGATACTAGGTAACATTGTATATGTGGTGTAACTGATTACTATACTTCGGTGTTGTTGCTTTCTAACGAATTGGATAGGTATCCCAAGAGTTGAATAAGGTTAATCTGGTTAAAGACAGGATAAATGTAAGATTATGGTAAAGGTTGCGGTGTCGGGCACTCAGGATTAATTTCTTCCAAATAGCATCAACACCAAAGGGGATGGAATGTTTCTTGTTTGATAATCAGACATTTTCTAGAAAAAGTTTTTAGATTGTCCGGCATCAGCATCCAATCGTTGATTCTATGCTAAGAGGGTATTTTAGTCTGTCTATAAATATGAATTCACTAAAAGACAAACAAATTAGCATCATTATAGAATCTTGGGTATTTCAACAATATCTTTTTTTAAAAGTATTCTACACCCATAAAATTAAAAATATGGGTTATTCAACTAATTATTTGAAAAATATATTACTTTTTAAGACAAATCAAATTTTGTAATAATATTTTGGAGAAGAATCAACGGAATAGCTAATAGCATAAAAACAGATCCCAATGAAGTATATATGAAAAACTGATATGCTGCCTGGATCTTTCTTTGTCTCGAACCCCAGACCCCTATAATAATGGTAGAGTAAGGGCTGGCCCCAGGAATTGACCGGTGGTGTGGTTGGTCGAAGCTCCAGTAATGTATGTATTTCCTAATAGATTAAGAAGTTATAGGTCCCAAATTCAATAAAGTCATAAAAAATATTTAAATTTTAAATACGGTTTATTTTTTAATTTTTATGTGTGGGGTCCATTAACTTTGGAAGAGAGTTCGGAAATAAACTATTAGACTTGATCTTCCATGATTTATTCTAAATAATGAGATGGTATGAGATTTGAAACTTAGAATTCTTCCATCGTAACACCTGGTTAGAATTAAACCATGGAGCATTGGTTCTTTGACTGTTATTTTTCCGAGTCCCTTTCGATCCATGTTAATCCATCGTTGATGAATGTTGGCTTAAGTGCTAACTTTGAGGATTATTGTTTTTATTTTTGTAATGATAAATTCCCGACCCAGGCATATCTCTCCATCAATTAAATGTTAGCAAGAAATGTGTAATAAAAAAATTCAACATAAACAACTCGGTTTGTTTCTACTTCCTATGCAATTTTTAGACATGTTAAATTCTAAAAACCTAAAACTTCCACTTAACAATAAATTAATATATATATATGGCTAATGATAGGGTGCCAGGGGAATCAGATTTGCATCCTCCTTTTGGAAAATAGTTAAAAACGAATATTGATATTTCAGAGCATTGTTGGGTTAAATTCACTGGTGTTCGTATTATTAAATTTAAACGTCAAAATTATACCCTTGAATCATGCTACTGGAGTCAACTTTGGCTTATGTTAGACGTAGGTTGTAGAGGTGTAAGACGGAATACATCGATTTACCCATAAAGAACTGAACAACACACGATGACTTTTTCAAACAAGGCTGGTAACTAAAAACTGATTTTCCTTCTTATAATTATCATTCATTCTCTATTAAATAATTTTTTTTTTGAACTTTACGACTTTAATACAAAATACTTTATCATTGAGTTGATCAAATTGCTAAAGTTAAAAAAAAAGACATGTCCTATATATATATCTCTTTTGAGTTTCCAAAAAATTGATTGTCGGTCACATTATAGGTTGCGTATTTGCACCTCACTATTGATGGTTTGAAATTTGAGATGTAATTTTCGAAAACTGTCTTGTTTTTGAAAACATTAGAGATCCCGAAATATATTGCTTGCTTGGAAGCTTTCGAAAACTAGTTTTCTTGTTTTCGAAAGTTAAAGAGAAGCACATATTTTACCGCTCGTTGTTGAACTTTCAAAATCCCATTCATATAACTTTCGGAAACTGTTGATACCTGAAAAATGACTATCCATCGATAAGGGGAGTCATTTCTACCAGATGGGCTTGGATCCATAGTTGTGGGGGAACTTCGGGACTGAGCCCAAGCTATTGGAAGAACACCCATGGAAATATGGGGATAAGGGAGGAATTAAAGGACAAGTTAAGGGTAGGATTGAGGAAATGACGCTCTAGTAATAATGAGGGAATTGGAAGGACATGTGCCAAAAAGAGATAAAGAAGGAAAGTCTATAAAAGAAAAAGGGACAATACTAACAAAGGATCTTCTCTCTCTTACTCAACTAGGAAAGGTGTAGTCTTTGATGTGACTAGGATTTGTTTCCCCTTTTACGAATTTACCCTAAAATATTTGGCGACCACAGTGGAGGCTCGTCTCTAGCCCAGCAAGATGCACTCAGGAACCACCGCCCCCACTGTCTCAGCTAACCAACCTGACAATAATGAAGTGATAATGGAGGAAGGGAGTGACGAGGAACCAACGAGGAAAGCCATCTTCGATATTCCTATTATACAAACAACTCAATCGGAGACCGACAGCGGCAACCAACAAGAATAAAAAACAAGTTAAAGGGGATGTGTCACGACAGAAGTAAACCTTGTAGGGTATGCAAGCAGAGATGGAGGGACACAATCGGCGCCAACAGGAACTGCAGAAGCTCAGAAGACTCGTTAAAGAAGAAGAAAAAAAATACGCGACGTTTAAGGAAGCGGAGAAAAGAGTAACCAACGAAGAAGGTTCTTCACGGGGGGTCTCACAGGAGGCGATCACTAAGTACCTGGAAGAAAACTATCGGGTAGTGAAACACGATAATTAAGATTCTATGAATAACCCGTACTCAGCTGAGGTAGATGAGTATTAGTACCCAAAGTAGTACACATCTCCAAAGTTCAAGAGTTATGGTGGAAGAGGAAACAAACACGAGCACCTCAGCCGATTCCTGTCAACAAGGAATGTATACTCGACTGATGGAAAGTTGTGCTTAAGGGAATTCCCAAAATCATTGTCAGACACGGCTTTTACCTGGTACGACAACCTGAAACCCAGGAACATAGAGTCGTGGTCATCAATGAGCATGTTATTCTTAAGGAAGTTTTATTCGTAAAAAAGAAATTTACAATGATTGATCTCGGCAGATGTAACCCAAAAGTCGTGGAAGACATTAGAAAATTTACCACTCGATTTCGGAACCTCTCTCCCGAATGTCATGAGGATAACAAGGAAGAAACTCTGGTGGAAATTTACGTACGAGGAATGATACCGGTGTTCAAATTGAACCTAACTAACTTTAAATTTTAGACGTTCGTGGAACTAGAAGAAGCGGCCGCAAGGATAACAGACTTCACGGATATTTTAAACCTAGGGGGTATGGATCACGCTTGGCAACAATCAGTTAATACAACGTCGGCGCCAACATTCTATAATCGTGCGATAACTAACCAAGGTGCAAGAATTCCTCCCGTTTTTTATCCCTACAACGCGGGGCGGGAGAACAAAGGACCCAGGACAGACCTGAACCGATTGCCACCCGTTCCATGTACCCGAGAACAAATGGTCGGTTTACTCGAGTAATAGGTAGCAAATCATGAGGTAACACTTCCACCTCTAGTAGTAAATATCAACAAAATCGACAAAGACAACGTCAGGTACTACCACTATCATCGACGAGTAGATCATCCAGTAAAAGAGTGTTTCTCCCTTCGAAGAATTTTTAATCGGAAGAGAAACGCGGGAGAAATCGAGATGGGAAGTCAAGCGATTAACGAGAACCCTCTCCCTCAACACCAGGTCATGATACTATCTCACGACCCAGTGGAAGGCGCCTGGAGACCCTGGGAATCAGTCGAAGAAAAAGCGTATGAAGAGGAAGAAGAGACCACGATCTTTGATAACACTGAAAGCGTAGCTAGCAAGTTTTCCAAGACGGTTTTAGCCCAGCAATTCTTCGTCTCGCTAGGTTTCAGCGAGAACCAAACTCGAGAAGCAGCAAAGGCTATCGCGGCAATAACGGATGGTAAGCCATACGACCTGATGCCGAAAGGGACATTACTTTTACTAACGAGGATAATCGTTACCCAGGAGAGCACCTTCATCCACTTTATCTTACATCGACTATTAATAGGCAGCAACTGAAGAGGGTATTCATCGATGGAGGAGCGTCTCTAAACCTAATATCTTTTCATACGCTGGAGGTCCTAGGCGTGTTACGATCGGCTATCCGGATGCATGCTACTAGGTGAAAGGGTTCGGTGGAAGCACTCATACTGTTATAGGCTTCGTCAGTCTAGCAATGAGAATCAGACCAATAAGGGCACTTACACCCTTCTACGTATTAGAAGATGACACGAACTTTCACATGTTATTGGGACGAGGATGGATGCTCAACTACAAAGTCGTTGCCTCGACTCATCACCAATATGTAAAGACGAACATAGGGCGAAAGCAGTATCGAATCACTACAACCATCAACCCCTTCGGGACGGAAGAGGCATACATGGAAGACACCGTGTTCTAAGACACACCAAAAGGGCCGAAAGAAATGCCAGCAGTCTCTTTTATCTTGCTCCTCAAATGGGAAAATGAATCGACCCCCAAGGAGAAAGTTGTGAAGTCAGTGTTCAGCCAATCCAAATGGTTGTTGCCTCTCCTTAAAAAAAACAAAATTACAACAGAATTCCCAGTTCAAGCGTTTCTCAAAGACGGAAGGAGGGCAATATATCAATTATAGCAATTAGCTAAGGGACTCCTGAGCCAGAGCATGAGTGCGCCCAAACCCTCATCGACAAAGAAATGAATGATTCAACTTCATTAATAACCGAAGAGTCCGAATCATCGTTAGAATACATGAGGAAGTTGATAGAAGAATACGTCATAGAATATTTAACCGCAGATGGAATGGAGGAAGTAAACATCAGAACTGAGGAAGACCGACGCCTCGTAAAAATAAGTAGGAGTCTGAGCGAGCTAGAAAGGAATGCATAGTTGAGTTGTTGATAGGATACAAAGACGTGTTTGAATTCAAGTATGACGAGATGCTAGGCCTAGACAACAGCCTCGTAGCTCACAACATGGGCGTCTCGCCCGAGTTTCGTCCAATCAAGCAAAGAAGTCATGACTTTCCACAGGAGATGTTCCTAGCAATAAAAGAAGAGGTAGAGCGGTTACTGGATGCAAAGTTCATAAATCCCATACAATACCTTACATGGTCAGCTAACATTGTGCCGGTTGTGAAAAAGAACGAAAAAGTTAGATGTTGTGCAGACTGTCGAGACCTCAACCGCGTATGTCCGAAAGATGACTTCCCACTGCCACGCATAGACGCCTTAGTGTGCGCTACAGGCGCACACATGCTGTTTTCTCTTATGGATGGCTTTAACGGGTATAATCAAATGAGGATGACAGTCGAAGACGTATTCAAAACAGCGTTCCAAACACCATATGGTAATTTTTACTATATTGTCATGCCTTTCGGGTTAAAGAATGCGAGAGCCACTTACCAGAAAGAAATAACACTAATCTTCCATGACCATCTATATCAAATCTTCGAAGTTTATGTGGATGACATCATAGTCAAGTAAAAGGTAAGAGAATATCATGTCGCGCATTTAAAACGAACGTTTGGACGCTGTCGTAAGTTCAAGATGAAGATGAACCTACTAAATTGCGCATTCGGGGTTACCTCAGGCAAGTTCATAGGCTTCATGGTGATAGATGAAGGGATACTGGTCGACCCTGACAAAGTGAAAGCCATAACCACCATGACACCCCCCAAAGACGTAAAAAAGAACTACAGACCTTCATCGGAAGGATATCATATGTGAGACGCTTCATCCTGGGTCTTGCTCAGCTTCTGACCGCGTTCCTCCCCATGGTAAGGAAGAACACTTGTTTTGAATGGTGAGAATCACAACGCGATGATTTATACAAGCTTCTGCAATGTTTGGTTATCCCGCAGGTACTCGGACCACCAGTTAAATGAGAACCATTCTATCTTTACACCGTTTTCACGAACTTAGTAATAGATGTAGTCCTAGCGTAAGACATAGGGAACGATAACCTCTCGCCCATCTACTATGTTAGTCGGGTCTTGAAGGATGCTGAGTTGTGTTACCCTAAGGTAGAACAAACATGCTTAGCCATGATACACGTGGCACAAAAGCTAAGGTCGTATTTACTGACACACGAAACTGTCGTTGTAGCTGCGGCTAATCCTATTGCATATTTGGCAACAAAATAATCTTAACAGGAAGGATCACAAGGTGGATCCTCCAACTATTTAGTTCGAGTTAAGATACCAAAATCCCTGAGGGGTCCGTTGCCAAGCAATCGCAGATCTCCTGGTAGCTTTCCCAGAAGGTGGAAACGCGACCACCCATGACGATGTTCCTGTGGAAGTGACAGAAGCCGAGGGGGAAAGGTCGTGAATCATGTCCTTCGACGGGTACTCATACGAGAAGTTAGATGGATTCGGCATTAAGTTCGAAACCCCAACATGGGAACTTCTTTCCTACGCTTTCAAGCTGGATTTTCATTGCAGCAACAATGTTGCGGTGTATGAAGTGCTAATACTTGGGCTAAGAATGGTCGTGGAGCTTGACCTCGGAAATCTAGAGATTGGAGGAGATTCTAAGCTAGTCGCCAGCCAAGTGGACGGAGAGTCAGGTAAAGGAAATATTTGGCGCCATAACGAGCCGAAGCACATATCTTAATGAACAAGGTTGGGTCGACTATAATTGAGCACACAAGGAGGAACTCGAACAGACACGTGGATACACTAGTTACGCTCGCGGCAAAGATTCAATTAAACAATGAAGAAGAAGGAACCGTAACAATAAAACGGATAGATCTGTCGAGCACATGGAGGAAGATAGATCCTTCAAGGACGCGGATGATTGGAGGAAGATATACCTCGAGGACCTAGCAAAGACCGACGAGGATCAAGTCATTCCAAAGAAAGTATTAAAGTAATTCCTAACGGTTCGAGGCACTCTCTATCATCGGGCACCTGGAGGATCATTGGCACGCTGTTTAAATAAAAAAGAAGCAGAGGAGACGATGCAGTGGATATACAAGGAGTCATGTGGAAAAACGGGTAGCATCTGATTATACCGATGATTATAAATACTAGGAGTGTATTGGCCAAGCATGGCGGCCCAAGCAGCATCCATTCAAGGCTGTTGCAGTGACTGTCAAGCCCCACCGCAACCTTCAGAAGTATGTATGGCGGAGGAGGATGACTGGAGGCATCTGTAAATGGACTATATCCAACATGGTAAAATTCCAAAATACAGACGAGCGGCACTCAAGATACAGAAGAAATCAAGCAGATTTTTCATAAACGAAGGGATTTTGTCCGAAAAAGCTATGCAACACGATGAGATGTTTATCTAAATAATAAGCCGTGAAGGTAATGATCAAGTCTTACGACGAGGACTACCAAGGGATGTGCAAGTTATTCTTGCAGATCTATGAGTGTGGATTCTACTGGCCGACCATGGAGAACGACAAGGCAACGCATGTGAGGAAGTGTATAAGTTGTCAAACCCATGGGCTACTAATCCACGCACCTCACACCCAGATGCACAACATCGTCACCCCTGGTCGTTTCACGGCTGGGGTTTGGACTTGATCGGACCCATAATCTGAATTCTTCCAAGCAACACAAGTATATTGTTACTGCAACTGAGTATAGTTCAAAGTGGGTGGAGGCACTCCCTTTGAAAGACTACGCAGGAGAGACCATCGTTGCGTTTATCAATGAACACATAATATGCCGATTTGGAGTACCGATGATTATTAGAGCCGATAACGCCAAGTCGATCGTCAACAAGGATGTTTATGACCTGTTGATAGACATATTTTTGTGTCTGATTTGTATCAATTCTTTATATTGATAGTGCTCGATTGTGTACTAATTGTGTTATTTTATGTGTTTGTAGGTATTTTTGAAAAATAAACAATTGTGGAAAAATGAGCTTAAAAAGTGTTAAAGGCACCCGGAAAATTGATAAAGGAACCCCAAAGATTTAGTTAAAAACACCTATATTTTGGTTCAGAGCACCCACCTCTTCTCGCCTGTGGATATTAAAAGAAAATATTGAGGATATATATTCGATATTTTAAGACAAGAATACTCTTGCCTAGTTAAGAGTAATTTGTGTACGGTTAAAACACTTCAAAATCTCTGAGATATTTTGTTTGCTAAAAAAAGTTGGAAGAAATATTCTCGAGTTTGGAAGATATAATCTCGACAATATTTGGGGAAAAAATCAATGTCATTCTCATGGAAACTGCGTAAGAAGAAAAGAAACAGAATCAACGAGATAACTACCGAAATCATGAAGAAAATATTGCCGAGTATTTCATATTAGAGAGAAAGATTTTTCTCGATCTGCCGAGATTTAATCATTAAAGAGAGGAGTATTTCGAATATTTTTGGAGTTGGGTTGTCACTGTAGTATATATAGAGGGTTGAAAGAAGTGTGGGGGGGAAGATTAGAGCGAAGAAAAAAATTGCAGAAAGTTTTCTGCAGCTGCTCGAGGAAGAAGAAGAGAACCAGAAAACTATAGAAGGAAACAGTCGCAAACCACAACTCCACAGAATAGTCGTTCTTTATTATTTCTTTAGCAACAGAACTCATTTAGAAACCGTGACAATTCTCAGATTGCAACACTTATTAGTGTATCTGTTTCGGTGTGTTATTTTCTTTTGCTTCTTTTCTTCTTTGTAAAACACTTTTGAGCAATGAATACATATTTTGAGCTTGTTTCCAACATGAGGAGCTAAACCTCGTTGCTGACAGAGGAAGCTATTTTTCGAATGAAAAAGTGGTATTTCTTAATTTAATTTGTACAATTTTTTTATTATGATTATTTGCGTTGAATGAAAATTGATTGAATAATTTTTGTTAATTAGTTGTGTTTTCTCTTGATGATGCATGCTTAGTCTATAACTTTTGATGCTTTATACTTGCGATTTACAATTGGTGTTTTGAAAATCTAGTTGTTGCAATATTTTAGAATCAAATTGAGTGTATAAATTGCATAATTATAATTATTGAATTAAATTCCTTTAAAAATTGGAAAATAGTGGAATCTTAGCCCCAGTATTCTTTTAATCTTGATATCAAAATTTTTGAGTTTTTTTTTCTATTTTAGTGTTAGAAATTAGGTTAAGAACAAATTTTCACACGTCTAAAACGAATCTTTTTACCCACCGTCTACAATTACATCAATTTTTGGCCGTCGCTTGTTTTAGATTTGTTTTTAGGTTTAGTTTTAGTTTTTAGTAATTTTTAGTTTTTTATTCTTTTTGTTCTATTTCATATTTTCTTGGGTATTTGTCTTTTTGTTGTAGGTTTTGGATCAAAAAGAAGTTGGAGCTAAATAAAGGTTCGGATTAAAGCTAAAAACAAAGCGAAAAAAACGAAGAAAAAACGAAGAATTTTATATTTAGACTTTTTTTATTTTCGTTAGTTTTTATTTTCCTTATTTCTTTGTTTTGAACTTTTAATTTCTTGTTGTTTGTTTTTTTATTTTTTGTATTTTATTTATTATTAGTAACAATCGCACATCTTCCGGCACCGATTTTAGGAAAACTTGTAGGATAGTAGGGTGAACCCTCTGGACGTTATCATCTGGACCACCACAAACCCCAGCCTTGTACCTTTGACCAGTTTTTGACTGTAGGTATATTTTGCTGCGGTAACCCAAGCTTACTTAAAATAGTGAACCCCTAGCATTTGCATGTGCACATATTCTTATTAAACACTAGTTTTCTTGCTTGTGTATGCCTCGTTGGATTTGTATAGGAGATAGACTTGAAAAAAAAACGACTTATTTTGTTTAAGTCCAACCCGTTACACGGATTTAGGTGGTACATCTGTTTTTTCCTAGATAAACAAGACCCTTAGAGATCGCATGAGCCCGTCTAGAGTAGTACGTGGCCCATGGGTAGTTTAACCAGCCACTATTGTCAAATTTGATATTAAACCTATGACAATTGGCATGCTTCGGACATTTAGGTGGTTAGAAAATGAGAACCCGTATACCCACATAAGAGACATTGAAATGATTTGTGACACAATGAGTTATGTGAATGTCTCCAAAGATATGTTTAGGTTGTGTTTGTTTCCCTTCTTTCTTAATGAATAAGCCAAAGAGTGGTATCATTTTATTCCTTCTAAAACAATCACCACCTGGGATGGTCTTGTAGAGGTTTTTGTTAAGAAGTTCTATCCACACCATAAGATTGTTGTTGTTCGTCAGTATATTCAAACCTTTTAAGCAGAAATTAGGCGAAAACTTACACGATTATGTAGAAAGGTTTAATGAATTTTCATACCAGTGTCCACATCACGGCTTTGAGAAATCCCATATTGCCCAAATTTTATATGAGGGACTTGATAGTGAAACCTATATGCAGGTAGAAACAATGATCGGTGGAGAATTCACCCATCAGGACCCAAATACATGTTTTGACTCGTTTATCGAGTTATCTGAGAAAACTAGGCAATGGGCTTCTATGAGAGAATTAGAAATATCTAGGAATCCTATCCATAGGTGATGTTTATTTGTAGATGGTGGTAAGAATGGTTCAAACTCTCGAACTTGTGAAGACTGATTTTAGATTTAAAAACTAATTTTAAACTAGAAAATATACACAAAGTATGAAAATAATATTCACAAATACCGAGGTTATGGATTTCACCATTAACCAATTAAAATGATTCAATCTAATCAATGTTCATGCAATTATTTACGTTTAAAGTGATTTTAATATGTTGCAAAAGTAGATTTCCAAAGTAACAATTGTAAATCGAAAGTATAGAACATCAAAAACCCTAGGCTAAGCATGCTCTATCAAAAGAAATCACAACTACTTAATAAAAATCCTTAAATCAATTTTTAATCAAAGAAAATAATCATAAAAGAAATTGCAAAAATCAATTAAAATAGAAATATACCACTTTTCTTGGAACAATGGCTTCCTTCGTCGCTTCAGCAAAGGGTTTTAGCTCATCATACTAATCACTTGCTCAAATAATGGATTATGGCTCAATGTGTTTACAGATGATGAAAAATAGTGAAAATAATGAAAACAGAGAGTTTGTAATGTTTATAAGCGTTACAGACTCACTGTTATAGAGGGAAAAGTGTTTCACTGAAGATAAACATTGCAAAGTGAAGATAAATGTTGCAAAGTTAAAAGCTTTAGCAACAGAATCTTCAACTTTTTGGCCACGGAAGCTTCAACCTTTTAGTAACGATTTCTTCATCTTCTTCATCACGACATGAACAAATTTTCTGATTTTTTGATTACTTTGATTCTGGCCAGAGCCAGCCCCCTAAAAAACTTATCTTTCGACTTGTTTATATACTATCAGCTAAATATCTTCTCATTAACCTCCTCATTATCTTTTTAGATTTTTGTTTTAATGAAAAATATTCTCGGGTATTATCTTGTCACAAAATATGATTTTTTTTCCGATAAACTCAGGCTGCCAACACTCTCTCCAGTCAAATACAATAACTAGAGAAGATACCTTCCTTAGTCCTCCACGTAGTTTCTAAAGAAAACAAACCTAAGCCGGAGAGTAAAATCTTCCTTTTTTTTATCGAGATAAACATGGAAACATGTTTTTCTTCACATCTAAACCCATTACCATCCCTGGTTTGTCGTCACAGCTAACTATCATCCAAAAAATATCGAAAGTCTCCAAGAAAATATCGCCAGAAGCAATCCAGATACTTGCGCAGTTAAAATCCAAAATTCCCGCCAAAAATCTTTTAAACGTGAAGAAGGTGCCTTTAGTACTTGGGTGCACATAGTCATTTGGGGTGCCCTTATCCAAATAATGGGTGCCTTTAACACTTTTCTAGCTAATTTTGTCAAAAATGTTTATTTCCCAAAAATACCTATAAATACATAAAATAACACAATCAGTACACAATCGAGCATTATCAATTAAAAAAATTGAAACAAATCAGAGAAAAAAATGTGTCTATCAATATGGTCGATAGAGTTGATAATAGGTTAGATATCCTTAGGCTTCTAGAGGCCTTGTAAATAAATCAAGTGTCAAACCATGCTAGGTACGAAGAGCAAGCTCACGCTCTTTATAATAACTCTAGGTTTGAAAACCGCCAGAAATATGACCCATATTCTGAAACCTATAACACTGGTTGGAGAAACCATCCTAATTTTTCCTAGTCTAAGGGCCAAAATCTAGGACAGTCTATTAATACTCAGGCTCCCTCAGGTTTTGGCTACACTAAGAATCCTTAAGGACCAGCACAATTTCAGAACCCTTTAGATAAGAAGATCATGAGTTTCGAAGAGTCTTTCACCTTTTTATCTCATAACACTGCAAATTTTCAGCAATTTGTTGAACAAAGTTTAGAAGAAAATAAAAAGTTAGTTCAGGCTAACTCTCAGGCTATTTCCAATTTACGAAACCAGTTTGGTCACTTGAATGAATCTTTGAGAGAAAAAGGTAAGTTTCCTAGTCAGACACAACGCAATCCTAAAAGAGTTCATGAAGTATCTTCTGGACAGAAACCGTTCAATCATGTGAATTCTGTTACAACCCTTAGGAGTGGTCAAGTGTTAGACAATAAGGTAACTAAGCCACGTAGTGAACATATTGTAGTTTACCCTTCTGAGCCAGTAATTGAAGAGACTGATAAAGTCTCTAAAGAGTCCAATGCGGTTCCCGCTAAGACCGATTTAGTACCCAGATCCCCATTTCCACAATTTCTAGTACCAACTAAGAAGGAATCCAACTTTAATGAAATATTGGAGATTTTTAAGCAAGTCACTCAACCTTCCATTATTAGATGCAGTTAGGCAGATTCCTACTTATGCCAAGTTCCTTAAGTATCTTTGTACGCGAAAGCGAAAGCTTAGTGTACAGAAGAAATCCTTTTTAGATAGTCGTGTAAGTTCAATTATCCAGAACAACACAACTCCTAAGTACAAAGACAAGGTTCCCCTACCATTTGTTACATAATAGGTAACTACCGTGTTGAGAAAGCGTTACTTCACTTAGGAGCCAGTATGAACTTACTTCTTTACCATGTTTACCTCCATCTAGAACTTGGTGACTTAAAACCTACCCATATAACACTTCAATTAACTGATAGGTCTGTGAAAATTCCTCGTGGTATTGTCGAAGATGTTCTTATTGAGGTCGATGGGTTATTTATCCTGTAGATTTTGTTATCCTAGATACCCAACCTATCACTGACCATGACCCAGAGAACCAGATACCTGTGATATTAGGTCCCCCGTTTTTAGCTACATCTAATGCGATCATTAATTTCCGAAATGGTATTATAAATTTATCTTTTGCTAATATGACTATTGACCTGAATATTTTCAATATCATTAAGCAACCCCCTAAGCTAGATGACACGTGCATCGAAGAGTGAACATGATAGGAACATTAGTTCAGGAGTCATTACCAAACATCTTATCTGAATATCCATTAGAGAGTTGTCCCATTTTGACTTAGATTTTGACGATGATGGCACCATTGATCAAGTGAATGATGTGTTAGACTCTAACGCTGTGTTAGATACTAATATATGGAAAGCTAAGTTCGAACTACTACCAGTTTCAAATTCTAACTTAATTCCTTCTTTAGAAGAGCTTCCTAAGTTGGACCAAAAACCATTACCAGATACTCTGAAATATGTATTTCTAGGCCCATCTGAGACTATGCCTATGATTGTAGCATCCAACTTGGATAGTGATCAGAAAAGTAGGCTAGTGACCCTACTTCAAGACAATAAGGAAGCTTTAGGGTGGAACTTAGCATACATTAAGGTTATAAGTCCTATTGTTTGTATGCATCAAATGCATTTAGAGGATGACACCAAACCTTCTAGGGAGATGCAATATCGACTGAACCCTCATATGAAAGAAGTAGTTCGAACTGAGGTTCTTAAGTTGTTAGATGCGGGTATTATCTACCCCATTTCATACAATAAATGGGTCAGCCCCGTCCAGGTTGTTCCCAAGAAATCAGGTATCACTGTAATCTAGAAGATAACAATGAGTTAATCCCAACCCGTGTGACCATGGGTTGGTGTGTTTGTATCGATTATAGAAAATTGAACAAGGTCACAAGGAAATATCATTTTCTCCTTCTCCTTTCATCGACCAAATGCTAGAGCGATTATCTATACCTAGTCATTATTGCTTGTTAGATGGCTACTCTGGTTATAATCAGATTTTTATTGCCCCGGAAGACCAAAAAAAACCATTTTTACTTGTCCCTTTGGTACCTTTTCTTATAGACGCATGCTTTTTTGGTTATTTAATGCGCCCGCTACTTTTCAGCGTTGCATGATGAGCATATTTTCTGACATGGTAGAATGGTTTTTAGAGGTTGTTGTGGATAATTTTTTAGTATTTGGTTCATCTTTTAATGAGTGCATGCGTCGTTTGACATTAGTGTTGACTAGGTGTAAGGAATTAAATTTAGTGCTTAATTGGGAGAATGTCATTTCATGGTTCGACCAGGAATTGTTTTAGGGCATATCGTATCTTCTAAGGGTATAGAGGTAGACAAAATCAAAGTTGACGTTATAAAGAATTTACAGGTTCCCAAAACCGTAGGAGATATTAGGTCATTCTTAGGGCATGCAGGTTTTTATCGTCGATTCATGTAGGATTTTGGCTTGATTTCTAGACCTCTTTGCAATTTGCTTGCAAAAGATGTTAAGTTTGTCTTTTTTGATGCTTGTTTAGATGCTTTCGAAAAGATTAAGACTTGGATTATTACTGCTCCCACAGTCCAGGAACCTAAATGGAACCTACCTTTGAGATCATGTGTGATGCTTCAGATTATGCTATTGGTGTTGTGTTAGGTCAGCGAGAAAAAAAATTGCTTCATGTGATTTACTATGCCAGCAAAATCCTAAATGATGCCCAACTGACTATACCACCACAGAGAATGAACTGTTAGCCATTGTTTTTGCCTTAGGCAAGTTTAAATCCTATCTCTTAGGTTCTAAGGTCATAGTCTTTACTGATCATGCTGCTTCGAAGTACCTTCTGTCTAAGAAGGATACTAAAACTAGATTGATTAGATGGATCCTTTTGTTATAGGAATTTTCTCTAGAGGTTAGAGACAAAAAGGATACAGAAAACGTAGTAGCAGACCACTTGTCTAGGCTTTTGTTTGATTCCCCTAATGATTTTCCTCCTATGAGAGATAGTTTTCCTGATGAACAACTTTTTTTTGTTTCCCAATTACCTTGGCTTGCGAATATAGTGAATTATCTTATTACTGGTGAATGCCTCAACATTGGGGTAAACAAGATCGTTCTAGGTTTTTAGCCGAGGTAAAACATTTCTTCTGGGACGACCCTTATCTGTTTAAGCATCGTCCAGATCATACTATTAGGAGTGTATACCTGAGAGTGGCCAGACCAGTATTATTTTCTTTTGTCATGATCAGGATTGTGGTGGTCACTTTAGTGCTAAGAAGACTGCTACTAAGATATTGCAGTGTGGATTCTATTGGCTTTTATTGTTTAAAGACACCCACAGTTACTGTGTTGCTTGTGAGCATTTCTAGAAGTTAGGAACCATTTCATGTATAAAATGATGCCTTTGAACCCTATTTCAGTTATTGAGGTCTTTGATGTTTGGGGCATTGATTTTATGGGTCATTTTCCTAATTATTTTGGTTATTTTTACATCCTTGTCCATATAGATTATGTGTCTAAATGGGTTGAAGCGGTTTCGTGTAAAACAAATGACCACAAGGTTGTGGTCCAGTTTTTGAATGATAACATATTTTCACATTTTGGTACGCCACTATAATTAGTGATGGAGGGTCACAATTTTGTAATCGACCGTTTAAGCTTTTGATGAAGAAATATGGTATTACCCAAAAAGTAGCTACCCCGTATCACCCACAGACTAGTGGTCAAGTAGAGGTTTCCAACAGAAAGATAAAACGTATTTTCGAGAAAACAATTAATCATGTCGGAAAGACTGGTCTTTGACGCTTGATGATGCCTTATGGGCTTAATCTATTGCGTTTAAGACCCCATTGGAATGTCACCTTATCGTCTAGTTTTTGGCAAGGCATATCACCTGCCGGTCGAGTTAGAAAATAGAGCATATTGGGATGTAAATCAATTTAATTTTTCGACTGACAAAACAGGAGTTCACAGGAAACTCCAGCTCAATGAGTTGGAAGAGATCCGTAGAGATGCATACGATAGTGCTAAGGAGTATAAGAACAATATGAAACTTGTACATGATAAAAATATTTTAATAAATTCGTTTTCTCCATGTCAAAAAATTCTTCGGTATGATACTCGTTTGTATCTATTTCCCGGGAAGTTACGCTCTTGGTGGACCAGTCCTTTTGTTGTCCTTACTGTTTTTCATCATGGTGTTACTGAAATTGAGACTCAAGATGGTAGAAGTCATTTCAAGGTTAACGGTCAGAGATTGAAACCATTTTTAGATCCTTTTCCTACAGATGATGTTGAGGAGGTCCCTCTGGAGGACTCTGATTACCTTGATTAACCATCAAGGATATTGTTATAAATTAGTAAGTTTTTTTTTCTAGTTTTTTTTTCTTGTTTTTATTTGTTGTCTTATTCTCCGGAAAAGGATTGTTACACTTCACTCAGGTACTATCTTGTTGACTTACCTCTTTATTCCTATATTTTTGGTATTGCTCTTTATTTTGAAACATTGAGGAAAATGTTAGATTTAAATTTGGGGTAAGGGAGAAAATTTTAGTGCAATAATAAAAATCCAAAATTTAGAAACTTGTGAACAATTCAGGATGACACTGACCATTCTAAGTATATGGAAACAAACTTCTTGGCTATAGGAGTTGAGGGACCCAACTAAATGGTCTATTCATAAAAGGACAAAGCTTAAATGTTAGAAATAACATGATAGTCGTCAACATATCACGTTCTGTTTTTATTTTTGCAACCTTTTGTGTTTCTCTAAGTGATTTGGTAGGACACTAGTATCGCCTTATTGTCGCCAGGATGAAGTAGAATGATTGTGATCAAGACCTATTATTTTAATTGAACTTGGCCATAAAAAAAAGTAAAAAATAATAGTATATATTCAATAAATCGACCGTTGGGGCCCTTGTATATACCAGTTGAGTTGATATTAGAAACTAGGATCCATACCAGTGGGTGTATGTCTCAATCGGTTAGGGGCTGACGATCATACAAATATTCTGGGAAACACTGTTCACCTTAGTCAACGTGCACACACTTCTATCTCCATATCTATCTTCTTAATATACTCATGTGATTGTGGTTTGTTAGATTCCGAGTATCGTGGTCCATTGTATGACTTTATGAATAATGCTTTGTTTTCTTATATATGAACTTTAGTACGCTTGAGTGTAAACTCGTGTACATCAATTGGATTCAAAACAGGGTAATTCCTCCCATAACCAAAGAATTTAGTAGCCAACTAAATAGCATGTTTAGTGTCTACCTTCAATCGTTCACGAGTAGCTGGATTTTGGAGTAAAGGTTTTGTGGGTATATCTCTTGTAAACCCTCACGAGACAAAACTCGTCCACTAGGGCCCCCTAAGGGTTCAAAGGCTTGTTGCACACGCTAAGTGCAATCGTGATGCCTGCGACAATGAGTTAGGATTTGTATTTTTCTATATTAGATTTGCTCGAGGACTAACAAACAATAAGTTTGGGTGTATTTGATAGACACATTTTTGTGTCTGATTTGTCTCAATTCTTTATATTGATAGTGCTCGATTGTGTACAAATGTATTATTTTATGTGTTTGTAGGTATTTTTGGGAAATAAACAATTGTGGGACATGATCTTAAATAATGTTAAAAGGCAGCCAGAAAATTCATAAAGATACCGCAATGATTTGGGTAAAAGCACCCATATTTTGGTTCAGGGCACCCAACTCTTTTGAAATTCAAATTTGGCAGGAGATTTATCTTCTCTCCTGCGAAGATTAAAAGAAAATATTGAGGAGATATTTTTGATCCTTTAAGACAAGAATACTCTTGCCTTATTAACAGTAATTTGTACAAGGTTAAAACACAAAATCCCGGAGATATTTTGTTTGCTAAAAACAGTTGGAAGAAATATTCTCGGGTTTGGAAGATAAAATCTCAACAAGATTTGGGAAAAAAATCAATGCCTTTCTCACGGAAACTGTGTGAGAAGAAAAGAAACAGAATCAACGAGATAATCACCGAAATCAAGAAGAAAATATTATCGAGTATTCCACATAGAAGAAAAAGATTTTTGCTTGATCTGCCGAGATTCAATCATTAAAGAGAGGAGTATTTCGAAGATTTTTGTATCTGGGATATCACTGTAGTATATATAAAGGGTCAAAAGAAGTGTTGGGGGGAAATTGGATTGAAGGAAAAAATTGCAGAAAGTTTTCTGCAGCTGCTCGAGGAAGAAGAAGAGAACCAGAAAACTATTGAAGGAAACAGTTGTAAACCACAGCTTCAAAGAACACTCGTTCTTTATTATTTCTTTAGCAACATAACTCATTCAGAAACCGTGACGATTCTCAGATTGCAACACTTATTAACGTATCTATTTCGCTATGTTATTTTCTTTTGCTTCTTTTCTTCTTCGTAAAACACTTTTGAGCAATGAATACATATTTTGAGCGTGTTTCTAACATAAGGAGCTAAACTCCATTGCTGGGGCGACAGAGGAAGCTATTTTCCGAATGAAAAAGTAGTATTTCTTAATTTAATTTTTGCAATTCTTTTATTATGATTATTTGCATTGAATGAAAATTGATTGAATGATTTTTGTTAATTAGTTGTGTTTTTTCTTGATGATGCATGCTTAGTCTAGGAATTTTGATGCTTCATACTTGCGATTTACAATTGATGTTTTTAAAATTTGTTTGTTGCAATATTTTAGAATCAAATTGAGTGTATGAATTGCATAATTATAATTTTTGAATTAAATCAATTTGGAATGTGGAAAATTTTAGAATCTTAACCTTAGTATTCTTTTAATCTTGATATCAACTTTGTTTGAGTTTTTTTTTTCTATTTTAGTGTTAGAAATTAGGTTAAGAACAAATTTTCACATGTCTTGAACGAATCTTTTTACCACCGTCTACAACCATATCACCTGCTTGACCAGTACAATACCCGATTACACACGTCTATCCCGTACTATCCCTATGGAAACGGTCAAGCAGAAGCCACTAACAAGACGCTCCTAAGGATTCTGAGCAAGACCGTGCACGAGCACCACAGAGAACGACACGAACAGTTGTCACTAGCGTTATTGGCATACCGTATATCTAAATGCAGTTCAACAAGAACATCACCATGTTCATTTGTTTACAGAGAGGATGTTATCCTACCAACATAGATTGCTATCCATCTGTGACATTCACCATATCAAGTCACACCACGCCAAATGAGGTTAGTCGTTTCTCTCATCTCGACGCAATAGAAGAAAGAAAAGCCCGCGTCGAACGCTTCTCTGATGCATACAGAAAACGTGTCGCTAACCATTACAAACAAAAGGTCAGGGAAAGAGATTTTAAGGTGGACGAGTTGGTACTCAAGATTTCACCGCATGTTCAGCGAAATGCAAGCGTTGGAAAATTTGCAGCAAACTGGGAAACTCCACAAATAATTTGGAAGGCCGCGGAGAGCGGGTACTACCATCTAAGGCGGATGGATGGATCCAAAATCAAGACTCCCATTAATGGTAAGTGGTTAAAAGGCTTCTATGCTTGAACGAATGTAATAAACGAAAATACCATTTTTGAAACTGTCACAAGAGCGGTAAAAGGCAAGGCGCCCTTGTCCAACCAAATAATCATGAAAAACGGCCACAAGTCCGGCATAGGGCAAAATGACTTTGTTCGACCCAATAATCAAACATTAAAGGTCACAAGAACAGCAAAGGGCAAAGCACCCATGTCCGACCCAATAATCAAACAACAATGGTCACAAGAGCGCACTAGTACAAATTTGGGCTTATGTGACAGTTAAAAACTGCCACCAAAATATTTATGTGACAGTTTTAAAAAATTATTGCACTTTCATTAAAGGCTCTGTTACGAAAGGGTCTATAAGAAACTGTCACAGAATTATAACTATAAGTATCAGTTTTTTCATAAACCTGTCATTGTTGACAACATATAATAACATTTTCTAAACAAAATTGTCATTAGTAACTTAATTTCTTTTACTAAGGTGACAGTTTCTCCATAAAAACTGTCATGGGTAACTTAATTTCTTTTACTAAGGTGACAGTTTCTCCATAAAAACTGTCATTGAAACTTAATTTCTTTTACTAAGGTGACAATTTCTCCATAAAAACTGTCATTAAAAACTTAACTTCTTAGACTAAGATGAGAGTTTCTTCATAAACTGTCATCAGTAACTCAATTTCTTATACTAAAGTAGCAGTTTTCTTTATAAACCTGTCATTGTTGGCAAATATCAGTTACATTTTCTAAATAAAACTGTCATAGAAGAGTCAACTTTGTAGAAGGCTAATTTGTAGCAAACTAGTTCCTGATACGACACATGCTCAATTAATATCGAGATAATTATGGAAAGAAAATTTAGCTTTTAATAAAATTGTCATTAGATTACTCAATAAACTGTGTAACGTATATCTAGTACGGAACTAGTAAGTTCAAATAAAATAAGTTAACTAGAAGTGAATGTACTACATAATTCAAAAGACTTGATATGAAAGTAGTCTTAGTACTAACTAAAAGAAATTAACAGTGAAGTTGGAAACCACATCCATTTTCCGAAGTGTTGATCGAAATATACTCCTGCCAATTCATGTCCCCAATCTACTCCTGCCAATTCAAGTCACTAATAACGGCAGCACGTGGTTTATCCATTCTCTTCGTACTTCCATGATCTCTCCTTCATTGTACTTGGACTTCCTCTTTAAAAAGAATAAAAAGTAAGTACTATTTGAAGTAACTAACCAAAAATGAAAATTGCATTTTCATAAAATAAGTATCATTAATTAATTCCATTCACTCACTCCCCAAAAACAACACCCACCAAACCAACCACTCAGAAGCACCATCCATTCACCAACAACAAACCACATACACCAACTTTGTAGCCCACCACCAGCACTACTCACTCACCACAAGAAAACAAATAGGTATCGAAGTCCAGTAGGGGGTAAGTTTCACAATAAATCAACCACATCAATATTGCATTTGAGGTATAACAAACATATCAAGTTCTGGCAAAAGGCATTTTTATTTTTTCATTTGCAAAAAACCCATTCATGTAAAGCCTTCAAAAAACACACCAAAGTTCTAAAATCAACAACTAATTAAGAAGATGAAAATCAAAAGGAAAACAAGAAAACTTCAAAAGTGTACCATTATTGTACTATGCAGTTTTAGCTTCCCTTCTATGATTTCTTTTATAAATCGCATTGCATAAAATCCAGATTCCCAATTGTTTTTATGTTGCGGGATATGCTAATATTCAGGCAATACGTAATATATTGGTTAATAATGTTCAATTTTGCAATTTATCATCACAATTAAGTTAGTGCGCTTACTTGTGGAAAAAAAAACACCGTAGAACCATTTGAATGTCTTTTTTTAAGGCATCCTTCCACAACCCTGGATGACAATAAGTTTAAGTAAATATGAAGATACTTAATGACAATACAAAATTAGTATGAAAAGAGAAATGTAATTGACCTTTGCATGATTTTCTTCAATTTCTTTATCTTGTTGCCCCCCTTCTGAATCCAGCCACCATACCTTTTGAATACTCAAGTTCACAACCATTAAGACCCAATGATGGTTGTAATGTACAAAACAACCAAAGTTAATAACGTCTTCCAACAACAACAAAAATACCTAGGGCATGATAATCTATTTTCCTACATCAACCACAGAACTTGTCCAAAATAAATGCAATATTTGATGAATGCATATAAAACATATGGGTCATGTGCTAAAACACGACCAAAGGAGACAACTCAGACATCCTCTTCTTCAACAGATGAAAAGTGAGAACAATTTAAAACCAAATACAAGTGTGTTTAATCTTACTATTGAAATGTATAACTAACGCTAATACTTACTTCTTCACGTAGGGTACGAAAACAAGTTCTTCAGTTGTTTAATCCATCCGCGCTACCAAATCACAGGTCAATTTTGAAGAATTGGATGCACTTGCAGTTATTACCGTAGGATCCATAAAGGTAAACTTGTTTTGTTTTTTTGCCGAGAGAACTTTTTGATGCAAATACCTGAAAATCGAGCCATATGAAGTTTTAAGACTTTATGATAGATACATTGTTGATTATACTACTACATATGAAGATAACGTCTAGCATTACCTGATGTAAATAACAACATCAGTAACAGATGCCCGCAGTTCTCGTTTACATATACTCTCGTTATCGCCCTGTGTAATACATACAGAGTCATTGGTTGCCGTCTTGAAAACATTGGCCTCTATTGTAGCAAAAAATGCCCCCCCTAATTTTTCTAAATGGCAAGTTGCATCACGCAAAAATTTCTCAAGGAAATCCAAAGGAGATGTTGTATCTTCACCCTATAGAATAAGATTCATGACCAGAAATACAAAAGTGATAATAATAAAATAGGACAAAGAGTACAATGCAACATTAGCCACATACCTTTTCCACTACGACTACAAATTCTTTGGGCCAAGCCACGTATGTCCCTAGAACATCTTTGATGGTTACTATCTCATATTCATGTTTTATTGGCACTAATGCTTCAAGATCTTTAGCAAACAGGACCTGAACACGGCAATTACCTTCACCCAACTCAACATTATGTACCTTTTCTTTGGGGCTGCTGTCAAAGGCATTTCCAGCTGCAACCTCACCAGAGTCTATGAATAACTTGCATGGTTTTCCCTATATGTATTGACCAATTAGATTGTACAAAATAATAATGAGAAGAAAAATAAAGCATAGAATACTACAAGTCAACCATGGGATATGTCAAAGGCTACCTTCCCAATTCCAGATCTTTCAGCAGACGTATCTGTAGGAGATCCGGAAATGAGATTACATCAATAGACCCATTAATAATATATTCTGATAAACCAATGAACACAACTAATGATCCAAGCTATATATTGGGTAGTGGACAATTGGTTACCTTCTTCTGCTTAGACTTGAGATGAATATTACTCCTGGATCTCTTCCTCTTGGAACAATTTGTTTTAGTAACGAATTAGTTGTTGTCTGTAAACAGGAAATCTAATATTTAAAAATAAAAAAATAAATCACTAGTGGGATCAATGAAATAATTTGGTGAAACGGTTAAACAATTAAAAACAATTCAGATGTATGTACACCATTTCATGCAGGGGTAATAAACAAATGTTTTAAGGCATGCCTTCTCAACTTCAGAACTCCTTGTAGTAGCAGTAACGGCTTTCTAAAGAAAAAATTTTAGTTGGCTCTCAACAAGATTAAAAATTAGAGTAACAAAAGAAAAAAAATTAAAAAATGGCCACAAATAATAATCAAATAAATGTGGTAAAATTTACCTTTTTAATTATGGGACTTCTTGACGATTCAACATTGTTGGCTGAGCTAGATGGTGGTGAGATGCCTTCTCAACTTCAGAACTCCTTGTAATAGCAGTAACATATTTCTGGAAAAGAAATTTAGTTGGCTCACAACAAGATTTAAAACTAAAGTAACAAAAGAAAGAAAAAAAGAAAAAAATTGCCACAATATATTAATAAAAAACGTGGTAACTTTTACCTTTCGAATGTTGGGACTTCTTGACGATTGAGACATAGTTGGCTGAGCTATGGGGGCGAGATGCGGCAGATGACTAAAATTTGAAAAGAATATCAATACTAAATATGAGAGTCAATATAATATCTAATGTACCTATTGATCGCATCACATATATATTTAAGTCTTTCCTTTACATAACACGTACAATATATGAAGACGGTTTAAACATTATGTCCCTGCTTGGCTTGCATGGAAAATTTGCATACTGCATATTTATAAGGCCCTGGAGCTTTGCATAGGCCCAAAGCACAGTTATACAGCTGCTAGGTACGCTAGTAATGTGTAAACATTTGCACATTCGAAATAGTAAAACTACTCCAAAATTGTAATAACATTGATATCAAAAATCTTATGACGTACATAGAAAAAACTGGGTGCATAATGCCATAAATCATTTAATTCAAAGTAAAATAGAAGAATAGTCATCATTCAAGTTCACAAGAGGATACATATTTTACCAGACGCCCCACTGAGTAGTTTGTTGTACAATCAACATAAATTCATATCCAAGGTTATCAACAGTCAGAAGTGATATCTGGGTTTCTTAAACTACGAATAATTCAACAACAAGGCAAGCAAATCAATCCATGTCGACTGTAGGTTCAAGTAAACTGAAACCTAAGAAACTTTTGAATAGCAACAGGGTACATATGAAATCCTGATTACTATTCACATATATCCGCCAAAGATTCCAAACATAAACAAAAATCCAACATGCCAATAGATATCCAAGAAAAAAAACTCAATATGATCACTTAATCACTAAACATATACTGCATGGATTTAGACATCACAGTGCAATATCGTTTCCTCTATCTAACCACTTCCTAAAAATCCAATCAAGTAGCTAGGTAGAACCAAATGCATAAGTCTAAAACAATAAATTCTTTCATGCAGAGCCGAATCTCCATATATTATAGCATATTTTTCAAGTTGGGAACAAAGAAATCGTCAAAGGAACAGATCAAAGAAAAATAAAAAATGATGAGGAAATCACATCGAAATTTAAAAAGACAGTTCAAGCAGAAACAAAGAAAAAAGATTGCATAACAGAATAGGTTTTGAAAATTAAATTTGTATATCACCTGATTACTTTGTCGAGATTCTAGAACCTCCTTTTCTAATACAGCATTTGCTAGTTTCAAACGATTATTTTCCTCTAGGACTTCCTCGTACCATGCCTTGGTTACGCTGAAGCGACTTCTCTGTTTACCAAAGAATACAGTTGGGGTGATGTGTTTGACAGCTGCCCTGACTCTTCTTGGATGCTCAGGACCAGAAAGCTTGGTTATCGCATCAATATCACTATCTTCATCAACTGTCCCATCTTTACGTCTTTTTTCAAACTCATCCTGCAAACAGAAATATTTGTAAATTAGGAAGAAAGTTAGTAAATTCAGAGAAACCTAACTTTATGTCTCTTTTCAATCTCATCCTACATATGTAAGAAAGCTTACAATTTCGTCTCCTTTTTGTTTACATGCATCATCTTTGTATTCTCCATCAACCTTTCGGGCTTCCTTCCACAATACACCTCGATCAATTTCATCTGGTGTGTAGTCACCCCTCTCTATATGCTCATTTGAAATTTAATGGATGAACAGCCATGAAGATAAAACAAATAAACAAAGTGCGAACACTGCCTATGGCGCGAACAAAACGAATAATGAAATTACGACACTAAGAAAAAGAAGCCAATATAAGCTAAATTGTACATGAACAATCAAACCTGTGTCCAAAACCAAATATTCGAAAAATTGAATGTGCATAAAATGTACTAAAAAAAATTGAATGAAAGAAAACTAAAATACTGTGAATGTCGTAACGATAAATTAACTGTATTAAACTAACTAGTTCTATATTGAAATAAAGTTCAAATGTCAGGGATCTCTTTGGTAATTTTGTGTATGGATATGTGTCTGGTAGTAATGTTAATTCGCAGACATAATAACAACTATTTGACAAAAGTAGAATGCTTCAAACCTTTTGTTCCAGGTCCACATAAACACCCTGAGCCAAATGATGGAATTCCTTAGATGTAATCTCAGAAAGTTTACCAGAGTTCAAACATACCTAAATACAGAAAAAATGTGACTGATCAAGTGATTGTAAACTGCAATAAAACTTAGCACACACACCTACTGTTAAAAATTAATGGATGCTCACAAAGTGCGAACACTGCCTATGGCGCGAACAAAACGAATAATGAAATTACGACACTAAGAAAAAGAAGCCAATATAAGCTAAACTGTACATGAATAATCAAACATGTGTCCACAACCAAATATTCGAAAAATCGAAATTGCATAAAATGTACTAAAAAAATTGAATGAAAGAAAACTAAAATACTGTGAACGCCGTAACGATAAATTAACTGTATTAAACTAACTAGTTCTATATTGAAATAAATTTCAAATGTCAGGGATCTCTTTGGTAATTTTGTTTATGGATATGTGTCTGGTAGTAATGTTAACTCGCAGATATAATAAAAACTATTTGACAAAAGTAGAATGCTTCAAACCTTTTGTTCCAGGTCCACATAAACACCCTAAGCCAACTGATGGAATTCCTTAGATGTAATCTCAGAAAGTTTACCAGAGTTGTTCATTTCAGTTTTCATGCTAAAATCGAAGTGGTTGCCTGTTGGATTTTCGATTTGATCTCTGTACAGAGTAACATTGTTAGATTCACCGCCCTTTGAGGACGGATTCGACAGGATGATATTGTTAGTTGTTGGGCTCTGACATCTATTTATAGAATTTCTTCTCAGAAAGAATCATATCACTAAATAGAAATAGTACATAGAAGACAAGTTCGTCGTAGACTTAGCGAGTCTCATTTATATTTAATCAGCTATATATTGATAGACACATTTTTGTGTCTGATTTGATCTCAATTATATGTATTGTTGATACTCGATTTCGTATTTATTATGGTTTTTATTTCTTTGTAGGTGTTTTTGGAGAAATGTTAAAGGCACCCTCACATTGGATTAAGGCACCCACTTTTTGGATCAGGGCAACCACACCCAAGATTTTGAATGTCAATTTTGGCGGGAAGAAAATTTCTTCTTCACGTAAACAACGAAAAAATGAAACTTAAATTGGATTTGGAAACAAGATTTGAGTTTGGAAATTCCTTAACTTAGGAAATCATCTTGTTTGGGAAAGAATGAAAAAGAGAAAGAGATCAATTTCTTCTCTCAGGAAAGAAAATAATCAAGTTTTTGGAAAGTCATGATCGATGAATCAATTGAGAATTAAAGGAAAGATTGGGATGATTTGGTGATGGGTAGTATAAATAGAGGATGCTAGCCAGTCCAGAGAGGGGGGGAAACAATTGGGAAGCTTAGAATTGCTCACAATCACGAGAATCACGTAA
>JAJJMC010014297.1:5600953-5615664 GCA_023531435.1 Papaver californicum | reverse complement strand
ATGAGGAGCTAAACTTCATCTCTGAGGCTATGGAGGAAGCTACTTTTCCAACAATTATGTGGTAATTATTTAATTAATTTATGCAATTTATTTATGATTAATTGCCTTGATTAAAAATTTATTTAAAATATTTTTGTTGAGCAATTGTGATTCCGTTAGATGGTGCATGCCTCGGCTTAGGTCCTAAATGCTCCATGCTTTTGTTATACAATTGTTGTTTTGAAAATCTATTTTTGCAATGATTTAGAATCAAATTAAAATGTTAGAGTTGCATGATTAAAATTATTATCAGTTTGAAATTGGAAAATAGTGGAATCCTAGTCTCAGTTTTCTCCCAACTTTATAAAAAATAATTAATTTTTCATACTTTTAGTTTTAGAAATTAAATTTAAAATCAATCTTCACAAGTCTGAGTAACGAATCTTTATTTACCACTTTTAAACAACATCATATATCTGGACAAAAGGATGTTGAAACAAGAGGTAGTGTTAATAAGGATAAGAATTGTTTAGGTCAACTAAAATCTCAGCAATGTACACTACAAGTTGTAGTACTTAAATAGAAATAGAAATACATCATGCCTGCACAAACACTGCAAAATAGAAAGCTAGTGCCTTGCCAAAAACTTTCCTGATTTTTCAATATATAACACAAATCCATCTCAAACTAATCGACAATAAATATCAAACAAGTGGCTGAATCGATAATAATGGTTTGTAAACTCGATTATCTTATCCTGGGCATAGAAAACTAATTTGTTTCAGGAGATGTTATTTCGATTGTCTGATCACTAATTGGAAAGTCTTAGATGAGACATCTATGCTAGAAGAAGTCCTTAGCTAGTATTAATTCAATGTCATATATTTCCCTTAAGAAATTACGTACTGACATTAATCTTTGAAGCAATGCAAATTGTGATAATAATAATTAAGAGGATAAAAGATTACCAAAAAGAGAAGACCATTAGAAGCATCTAGGGCACTCGTTGAAAAAGTTAAATTTATTTGGGGATTTAGAGCATAAAACCCAGATCTAAAATACCTAAAATTAAATGAAAATCATTTTTTCCTTTACCCTAACCTAACAACAGAGCTGATGTTTTCAGTGTTGATTGTTGAGATTCTTTAGCTTGTAGAATCCTATGTTTTCCGACAGACATTTTGTCTTTCTCTAACACGTGTCATGTCTTTGCTCGGGGTGCATAATCGTGTCTTTGCTCGGGGTGTATTTAAGCTTTCATATTGGGTGAAAAGTAGTTCTGAATCTCTCAAGCTAAACCTGCTGGTGTTTTCAAATTCACAACATTGTGAAGCCCAGGACAACCATACAAAAGCCAACAGTTCCCTGGCTAGAAAAGTCTATCAGACTGCAAAACAATTAACGCTATAGAATTATGCTCAGTAAATAATAACTTCAATTCAACTCACAGCAAATGTAGTAAACCAGCTAAGAAGAAAACCATGTTGGCCATCTCATTCTTTGCCATCGCAGCTGTAAAAAAACGAATCCATAAGAAGGAAAACGTTAAGGAGTAAGGCAGGTTAAACTCCATCGAAGCTTGGCCAAGCTTGATTTTTCCATGCCTAATATATGTTTATTTATTTTTTCTATAAGCTATCTCTGAAATATAAATCAAGTCATTTACCAACTGATGCCTACAAGAAACCTTACTACTACTAGCATATAAAATTGATGTTAAAGTTTGCACCCTTCCCCGATGACTCCTCCTGAGTTTCAGGCTTTTCATTGTTAGCCTCTTTTGCATCCAGATTTATCTCGATTACTACCATCTCTGGTTTTAGTTTTCCTTTTAGTAGCTGAATGTGTTGTACGCCAACCTTGCTAGTTTATCGACTTCTAGACTCTGTCCACAACACATCCTAAGTAATATCCTCGGACAATAATTCCATAAACTAAAACAGTTCAATAACCGAAAGCAAAAAATGGTATAAGAAGAAAGATTAACGATCTTTATTATCCATGGGAGAAGCCTTAGATTTTTTAAAACTGATGTGAAAGTGTACTTAAAAAGAAATGCATTGCCAAAGTATAGCTTAACACACCTAATTGCAAAATATTCAGTGGTAACGAACTAAGGATTCAATTTTAAATTATCAGCTAAATTTCTACGGATATAAAAGTTTTAATTATCGGATCAGGAGATCCAAACCCAAACTGAGACATAAATCACACACCTGGAGACTCAAATCGTCATATTTAAACATCGATTTCTCCAGAAAACATGTTGAGAACTCCAACAACTGTTTGAATATCGCTACAATTATAGGTTCCACTTTCTCAACTTTCCAAAAATAACCAAACAACAAATTGACTTACATCAGTGTCATATTTATAGTTAGAAAAAAAGAAAAACTACAAACAGAAACATGTTAGAATGAATAAATAAGAAAAGAAATAGTAGATTATATGAAAGAGATCGAGTTGCAGGAACAATTGATGTAGCGATCGATATAAATGAGTGAATCTGCAACTGATTACAATACTCAAGCCTAATTTTCCATCTCCGATCTCTTCGACTCCTTTTTCAAGTAAGCAATAAAATTTCTCTAAGCCTACTTGAATCGAATCATTACAATGTTTTTGCTTACTCAATTCATAAGTTCATAAGAAAATGATATCGATTTTGTAATGATTCAATTAGTTTAATTTCTCTAAGCCTACTCAATTCCAATTCCAAAAAATTTAGAAAAAAAACACACAAAAAAAAAATCTCGACAATTACATATTGAGAAGAATAAACAAAGGGAATCGACAGAATGTTTTATTTGGAGCATTTCAATGATGAATCAGTAAGGATAACAGTGTTTAGGGTTTTACAGAATCAAAATGAAAAATCCACTTACACCTTTGAATCTGATTTCAACCCAACATTTCCAATCATATCAGAACTCTAATTCGAGATTAAGAAGGTAAATACAGTTATATAAGGATTCAACCAAATCCAGGTTTCGGTAAGAGAAAAAACCAAAAGAAGATCAGAGATGGGATTTACCTAAACATTCTAGCAAACCTCTAAACATGACCAATACATTAACCAAAAAACAACTCTTGAAACCTAACACTAATAAACCAAAAAACAAAATTGAATCAGACAAAGTAGGAGCAAGAACACCATCAATACCAAGAATCATGAAATTTAAGGAAATAACAGAATCAAGTATACTTGATCCATCTTTGACAAAAATATCAACTCTCGTCTCTTCAATCAAGTACTTAAGAACATTCACATTCCCTCCAGCATCAACACAATGAATAGCTCGTCTACCACGTCCATTTTTAGTATTCCCAACTATTGTTGGTATTCCATCAGGAGGCAAATCCAAACAAACAAGGTGCATGTTAGAACCTATGTCGATGCACTTTACGAGAAAATTACGAAAGTATATCATTTTAATTTCTTTTAAAACTGTAGACGAATAACCTATACTATTGCTGATCAGGATTGTGGACAAGATTTACAAAGAAACACAGCACGCACAATTAAAGGAAGGAATGTACATTCTCCTAGCCAGTAGCCAAACATAATCCTACTATCACAAGTATTTTTAGGAATTTAACTACTTAAGTATTATTTTGTTTCCTACTAAATAACTCAGCTCTCTGCCATTGTTTTTCTTTTTGTTCCATTTTCATTAGAGCAACAGTTAGGGGAAAGTAAGATTCTACTTCAAAATGAAATAGTGGAGCAAAAAGAGCCAAATTTTCTCCCACTATGGGAGTTGACAAAGCCTCGTTCACCCAAACTCGTTCAAACAAAACTTCATTCGATGTAGTGTGCAAAAATGTGCAAAAAATCCTAAGCGGCAAAAGAAGAGAAGTTGCCTGTTGGGGGCAGGGGACACTCAATCAGATATATCTTTTCCTTTATCTCATAATGGAAAAAACACCATATCAAGTTCTCTCTACTCCATTTTGAAAGGGATGCGTACTACCTCATAGCTCTGGCTTTTATGCAAAATTTGATTTGAAGACTAAAAATGAACAGTTTTTGGTGTGTAAAAGGCATTAAACATTAAGTACTATGGTGGAACCCATCGTGCAAGCAGTCTTCTAGTCTATGCCAAAAAAAGATTGTTAATCTCTATAACCAAATGCATCTTAAAATCCCATTTGAATGAAAGTGAATCTCTGGAAAATTGAGGGTGTGAAACACATGTGGAAGATGCAATCAAGTGGGTGTACTGTAACTATTTAGTTCCCCTTCAATGAAAACTAGGAGCTGTGACAGAGTTCCTCCGGCAGCTGTGCTTTAGGATATCAATGAGCCGAGAACTGTGAACTAAAACAATACTTCCTCTAAAATCCAACACACACTTTCAAACAAGAAAGGCCAAGGGGAGAAAAAACCAGCAATTAGAGAAACGGGCAAGGGAAAAATCAACCTGTATCAAAAGGAATCGACATAATATTTTATTTGGAGCACTTCAATAATGAATCAGTAAGGATAATAGTGTTTAGGGTTTTACCGAATCAAAATGAGAAATCTAATTCCACCTTTGAATATGATTTCAACCCAACATTTCCAATCATATCAGAACTCTAATTCGAGATTGAGAAGATAACTACAGTTATATAAGGATTCAACCAAATCCAGATTTATGTAAGAGAAAAAACCAAAAGAAGGTCAGCGATGGGATTTATCTGATGTTTTGGGTGGGAAATCTTGAGATGGGATTTGCCTGATTATTTTGGGTGAGAAATCTTCATTTAAGTTGAACGAGATGAGAGGCGAGAAGACCCACTAACAAAAATCCCATGGTACAGCTATCCCACTATTCAGAAAAATTTCAAAGAACTTATAAAACTAACAACCGTATTTGAGAATGATAAATAGCAACAGTTTTGGATCAAAACTGTCACTATAAATGAAAATTACGGTAATTGAAAGAAACTGTCATCTATAGCTATACACTTCTATAACAGTTCTTATATAAAACAGTTGTTGTAGCTTAAGAATAGTAACAATTTATAACTGTTATTATACATCAATCTACACTAACAGTTTTCTACAAAAACTGTCATCGTATAATTATTAAGTAACAGTTAATAATCTGTCACGATTTTGTACCATTATTAGTGTGAGTTTTGATAAGAAACAGTCGCTTATATCTCGTAGCTTATTCTTTTGTGACAAGTATTTTTTGAACTGTCATGATTAAGGATTTCGAACTGTCATGGAAGCCCAAATTTGTACTAGTGGCGGCAGAAGGCAAAGCGCCCCTTCCGACCAAATAATCATGCAAAACGGTCACAGAGAGGTAGAGGGAAAAGCGCCCATGTCCGACCTAATTATCAAACAATAATGGTCATAAGAGCGGAAGAAAGGAAAGCGCCCCTTTTCGACCCAATAATCAAACAACAACGGTCACATAGCGGCAGAGAGAAAAACGCCCATGTTTGACCCAAACAATAATGGTCACAAGAGCGGCAGAGGTTAAAGCGCCAATATTCAGCCCAATTATCAAACATTAACGATAACAAGAGCGACAGAGAGCAAAGCGCCCCTGTCCGACCCAATAATCATACAACAATGGTCACAAGAGAGGCAGAGGGAAAAGCCGTCCTTTTCGACACAATAATCAAACAATAAAGGTTACAAGAGCGGCAGAGGGAAAATCGCCCATGTCCGATCCAATAATCATATAATAATGGTCACAAGAGCGGCAGAGGGCAAAGCCCTCTTATTCGACCCAATAATCAAACAATAACGGTTAAGAGAGCGGCAGAGGGCAAATCAACCATGTCTGATCCAATAATCAAATAATAATGGTCACAAGAGCGGCAGAAGGCAAAGCATCCTTGTTTGGCCCAATAATCAAACATTAACAGTTACAAAAGCGGCAGAGGACGAAGCGCCCGAGTCCGACCCAATAATCATGAAAATTGGTCACGAGAACGGGAGATGGCAAAGCCCCCATGTCGACCCAATAATCAAACAATAACGATCACAAGAACGCCAAGGGGCAAAGCGTTCATGTCCAACCCAATAGTTGTACAAAGCGGTCACAAGAGCCGAAGAGAGCAAAGCGTTTCTGCCCGACCTAATAACAAGAGCGGCAGGGAGAGAAGTGCCCTTGTTCGACCTCATAACCTAGAAACAATCACAAAAGCAGTGAAGGGCAAAGCACCCTCAGAAAAAATAACCCAATAAAAAATAAAGGAGGGAAGAAAAAAAACACTAAAACTTAAAGACAAAAAATACCACCATTTTATTACTTAGTAAATGGAGAAGGAACAAAATATTCGAATAAAAGAACATGTCCCAACTATCATTAAAGGATCGAACAATACATCTATTCCAGACTGTGATAATAATAAAAAAAACTAGTAAGGCAGCACGTGCACGGCTCGACTCGACTGTAAGCCGCGGAAGCCAATTTCTGTTCACAACGTCTCATTTCTTCTCGAGCATTGATAAATGATTCAGATAACTGTGTACAACCAGCATCTCCAGAATCTAACGCATCGGTATACAAATCCATACTATGAAAATAACGTGCCTGACTGGCGCAAAAAACAGCACACGTGTTTCCACAAAATGAGCATACCCATCGATTTACTTTGAATGGTTTTCTATTTTGTATATATTTAATGATTTTGGTCAGTTTTATAATTGTTTAGAAAATAATGCTTGATTAAACTAAAACGCGAAACTTTACCGGTAAAATAGAAGAAAAATCAGTTATTTCAAGACACCAATAAATGAACGTATTAAATTGGGATGTCGATGTATACAATTCATATAAAACGGGTTAGTTGGCTGAGCCACTATGGATTATTACGTTTCAAAGCTACACGCAAAATGGGATGACGAGGCTTAGATTTAATGTCCCAAATTTATTGAGGCACAAGTATGGGAACTAATTACATGGAAGATGCACGAGGAAGAAATTTTGAATGATATCAATGTGTTATCACCAGACTTTGGACCCACTAGTTAATTCCATAACAAAATCTATTTCTTCCTGGTTATATTTGCACCAAAATATGGAAGGTCAAAATTGCCGGATATGAATATATTGCCTACATGCGAAGTAAAAACGGAAATGAAGACTTTTGTTAGACAAAGTCAAAAGTAACTTGCACCTGGCAAACAGGGAGTGGTGGAAAATGTAATTGGGGTTTCTTTGAGTCCTATATATAATTGTCGAAAAAGATGCACTAAGGGGATAAATCAATGGCCTTGATATGTTACTATTTGTGGAGGAGTTTAATTGGTGGTTTTCTTTCCTAATGTTTGGCATCTAATTGGCATGAGAATAATTCTCATTTATATGAGCACAAATATTCAAGAGAAAAGAATGTATAAATGGAGGGTAGGCGTGAAATGGAGGGGGAGAGCGGACACCACAGCCAATAATTTTATGGCCCGTTTGGTTCGGATAATTGGATTCCTAGGAATTGAATTATGGGGTAATCCAATGCCTAGAATTGGATTCTAAGAAATTGATTCCTTAATTAAAAAAATAGTGTTTGGTTTGGGGAATTGAATTGCATGGTAATCCAAATATCTAATATATCTTAAATACCCTTACTCTTTAAAATTATATTACTTACACTAAATTATTCAAAAATTTAAATTTAAAAATTTAAATCTTGGTTAACATAATTCAATTAATGGTAATTGATATGTCTCAAATCACTTTAATACCTTTCTTCTTCTTTGAGGAAATTATAATACATAAAAACATGATAATTTTAAAATTTTTAATTTTTAATTTTTAATTTTTAATTTCTAAACCAAAATTGTTTGTTATTGTTCAAAATGCAAAATTAAAATTTTATGATGATAAAATATTAATAACAGAAAATTAAATATTCAAAATGCATTCAATATGTAAACTTACTTATTCAAAGTTGCAAAATTCAAAATGCATAGAACCATGAAAGCTTAATTAACTGCATCACTTAAGAATCTTGTTCTTCACATAGTTTGCTCGTAGGCACAAATGAAAACATCACATTTGTTTAAAATGAAACAAAATTATGATTAATACAAATCATATTCGTTCTAATTCATCGATTGCAAATTACATGGATTTCTGTAATCTTCACTGCATTGATGTCAAATATCCCATTGTGCAAATCTATCAAGTCAGCATGCATACCTGAGCAAACTGAAAATACAATATAGTAAAGCCTTTCGCCTCTTCCATAAATAAATGATATCAACAGACTTATTAGAAGTAACAAAAAAGTATAGAAGGGTTAACCACAAAGTCCTAGCAAGTGCACTACTCACCGGTAAAAAGTGGTTCACTGAAGAAATCCTCTTCTAATAAAAGTTTCTCAATCATCCAAATTTCTGGACAGGTACAAGGAGCTTTCTTTTTTAAGCGACGTATGTCTTCAGTAGTTGTCAATTGTTGTCGTATTAAACTTCATAGACATGACATAAAAATAGGATCACCATGCAAACTATTTGATATTTAGAAAGCAATGCATCAACTAACAAATGGAAACGATAGGCATCTGGCCTGGAGAACAAGAAAGTTGACTCATGGGAGGCATTAAACAAAGATGTTTTCGGATGAGCGGAAAAAAATAATCAGGTGCTTGGGAGGGTATAAGCTTAATAAATATCAAATAGACATGGGTACAGAATCACATACTCGCCATGTAGGACCATGGAATCATCTATCGGCACCTTCTTCTTAGGCACTCCGACCCGGGGAGTAGCTCGCCGTCGTTTTGGAGCTGGTTTTCAAGTTGTACCGGAGTAGGCTTCATTTTGAACACTGAAGATTTTCTTCCAACTGAAGCAACAAAATTAATTTTGAATCAAATTGTTCCAAACAATGTTATACTATAAGCAGAACAATAAACAAACAAGGAAAACATCATTCATATTGATCATTCCAATAGCAGAGATGGATAGGGAGAACCAGTCTAATACGTAAGATAGATAACAGCAAATCATCGTCATCGGGAACAGAGTCCAAAATTTTTTTGGTTTGTGCATCACCAGTAAGATCCATCGCACTCTCGTCTATTAAAACTGGTGTACTTTCTATCATGTGACGCTTTCTTTTCAACAGACTTCCTAGATCATCACCACTTCCTTCCAGAGCTACCTCTTTTCCTAGACTAGACTCTGCAAGTAAATCACCTGGTACATCTGGTACACCTTGAACCACAGCTGAAGCATCTCCCAGATATGATAGTATATCAGGTTGGTTCTGAATAGAATTGCATGCACGAAGCATGAAGTTGTGAGGAGACCCTTTTTCAGCGGCGTCAACAGCAGTCGAAATATCTGTATTTTCTAATTCAGCGCAAACTTTACCACCTTCAATCTTATCAGGCTCATCCGAACCTACTGCATCAGTAGCATTCATGGCAATTTGTGGCTCAACAGCCTCTTTATGTGAAATATAAGATTCAATCTTGCATAATTAAACTATGACTGAGTAAACTATGTTGGTGCATCCTTAAGTATGTATTTTATATTTACTATCCTCAAAGAATTGTTGAATTGACATTCTTACATTCTCTAGCACAATGGTTGTACCTAGTACGTTACCTTTTTTTTCTACGCATAGATTTTCTCATTTGGTTTAAACCAAAGGATGACTGATTTAACTATATAACATTATGTGTGACAAGAGAATCAAGACTGCAAAAGAAAGTAAATGACATAACTGGTTGGAATTTATATCAGTTTTTCAGACACACATTCCGGATTTCATACATGCAAAATTGACTTTACTAAAGCTATCTACACTCGTATTGTAGAAATATGTCAAGCATAGAGTTGTGCCGTGGGTACAGTTAGATTAAAACACAGAATCTGTAAAATTTACACCATTAAAAGACAATCAAGCACCAATAAGCTGGATTCCATGAAGTTAAGTATTTCTAGTATTTTTCCTAAGATATTTAATCCACGAAACCTTTTATTTCAAGGTACAGAAGTAATGACTATCTAGAAACTCTATCTCTTGTTCCTCAAAGTTATATTGACAAATGAAATTTGCTCTAACCAGACAATGCAATATAACATCTCCATTCAAATTCATTAACCTGAACCTTCAATTGTAACCATCTCAAGCGCAGTCACAATCAGATCTTCCCCGTCATTATAACCGAGTTCAACAACAAAGCTAGATAATAAAAGTTGAGAATTCATCAAACATTTGCAGTTTCATAGAAGATGGTATCATTATATAGTTTTCTATACAATGTCATCATTTGAACTCAAATGCTTTGAATCAATTACAAATCTTCCAAAATCTAAATCCGAAACATTTAGAATCTGAATGGTATAACAAGCAAAGGAGTGAGAATCAATTTCTCAGTAAACTAGCATAATCCCTGAATCAAATTTCAAAAAATCATCAACCAAAATTCATGGAAACTTATAACAAAAAATGTTCGCCTCGAAACAATTTCACCCAAATTTAACACAAAATTCAACCTAAATTGTTACGATCATTAGAATTTTACAACACACAACGAGAATCATACAAAGACGAATAAAGAAAACCCTACAAACCTTAGTCATAGATTAAGAAAAACCCTAAACTCTTAAAACCTTAGTCATAGATTAAGAAAAACCCTAACACTTAAGAAAGAAAGAGAAGATTTTACCTGAAACGGAAGACGGAGAAAATATGGACGATCGCTCTAATCGCTCTGCTTGGTTTTTCTTCGTTTCTCTCTTGCGCAAAGATGAAAATGAAAAATGAAACCCACGATTTTGGTTTTGTTTGGAGGTTAATCTAGTACTTTCAGTCTAATTCCCTTGATTTTATTTCGGAATTGGATTACATTCCATAGATATCCCATGGAATGGAAAAGAGGGATTATGTGGGAATTGGATTTCTTTGGAATTGGATTCTGAGTTTTTTGGGCTGTTTGGTTGGAGGTAATTAGGATGATTCCCTTAGAATCAAATTCCTAGGAATCCAATTACCCCGAACCAAACGGGCTATTAGTGTTTATTTTCCTTTCTTTCTTTCTTTTTAGTCTTGTTGTAATGGAAAGCTAGTTCGTCTACTAGGACTACGGAAAGCCATTTTTATTATATAAAGAATTCAGGTATTCTTTAATAAATATTTTTTTGTCTATAATTGTTACATTAATTTCTCTTCATTAACAACTTCGTTTCTTAATCGTTTTTGAATAATCTTCGACTACTAATATTTTATAAGTGAAAGAAGTTATACTGTTTTGGTACAACAAAAGTTGTTGTAGTGTTTTAACCGTAATATTATCCGAGATGTATCGGTTTGGTCTTGATAGTCTTGAGTTATAATATGGATATTTGTTAAAGATTGCCCGAATGTTTTACATAATTAAATGGATGGAATCCAGAACCCTGGTTTACTTTTACTATTTTTTTTACTTATTTTATTAGTATTATTATTTGCTCCTTTTTATTGTTTGTAGCACATAATTTGTCTTTTAATTAGAAATAATAATATCAAACCTTGTGGACGATCTCGTACTGACACACGTTCCTACTATATATAGAAAGCTCACATGAGTAACATGACAGTCAGATGAACTGACACAATAAAAAAGTCCACTCTCAAGGCAAAGCATGATGTGCCTCTTGCGCAGAGTTAAAGACCGCTTCCACCACTTGCACTGCTTGGTACACATCCCAACATTGGAAATTAGTGAACGCGAAGCTCCAAAAAATAGCGGTGTTGTTCAAAAAACAGAGCAAAAAACAGAGGAGGAAGCAGCAAGCCCTCACTACCTGCCTCCTGCAACAAGCGATTGGCATCTATAAAATGAGAATGCAAAATGCTATTTTCTTTGTCAAGATAGTCAAACGCTATACTCAAAGCATTATAAATACGAGCTAAGCGGCCAGTCTCCGAAGTCAAGCGTGCGTGCGCCATAAAAAAAAGAAAAAGAGAAAGAAAGAGTTGATTGTGGATTAGGTAGAAAATAAGGAAGAAATATAAACAAAGATATTAGACCAAAAGCATAAAAATTTCCAAATAAGGAAAAGAACCATACATATATGAGAAATACAAAGAAAACGACATCTGAAAGCATTTAAGACTACATTTAATAAAGGCATCTTAACCCACCAACACAACCCCAAAGATTATTCATCTTGATGGGTAATCACAGCACGACAAGTAACTATCTTCTGATCTAAATCCCTCGTCATCAGCACAACTTCATCATATGCCAAACTAGCTATATAGCGTCGGGTGGTAGCTTATGAGTGCGAGCGATACACATCATCCATGATATGATTAGCAGCGTTAGCATTACGGGTAAGCTCAAGAGTCTCATGTTGCTCACCCCACGCGACGCGAGTAGCGGCCGGATTAGATAGCATGTGCATCATCAACATCCTCAGTTAATCCTTTAATAATAATAGCCTTTGAAGTTCGTCCCGCCTATCTAGAGGCGTGACAAGATTAGAGGCAGAAGTCATATTAAAGTGTATCCATGAAGACGACACGACATCCTTCAAACAACAAAAATCTCGAAAAGTGTCAAGGTAGAAATAAAAGAAAAAAAAAAAGAGCAAGAACAACAATGAAATGCCAACAAAAATCTCTTTAAATAGACAGGAATCATAAGGTAAACTCGTCCTTGATGACACATGATCAGCCTGACCGTTACAAAATTAAAAGCTCTAAGAATTATAAACAAACATAAGGATCTACATAGCAGAGAATAACTGATCCTTCAAAAAAATCATCTTGATCAGCCACCATCGCACGATGAACCCCTATCTCACGATCAAAATCCTTCTTGATCAACACAATCTCTTGATACTATGAGTTAGCACCACGACGTCTAGTATGCGCCTCCTTAAGAAGCCGATTGACAACACTCATGATACGAGCCTTAGCAAGAGCCTTCTTAGAGAACTCAAATGTTGTATGTTGATCCTCCCAAGCGGTATTTATAGCAGCTCGGTGAGCCAGTCTATGAGTCATCACCATCTCAACCTCGGCTTTCACAGTCAAATGACGTTCGAGTTCACCACACGCGTTTGAAGTCACAAAAGTTGCGGCTACCGAGACCATAGCTAAAGTGTACCTGTATAACTCGTGAGCCACCCCTAAAGTTTTTGTTTCAATTAAAAAAAATAAGGGGAGAAAGAGAGCAAATAAGTCTTAACGGAAGGAGTGGATAAGTGAGTTGAATAAAGGACGAAAGAACATTTAAATAGAAGTAAATTGCATATACAAGCAAGATACGTGTCTAAAAAATGGTTTCCATAAGAGCATGCTCGACAATGTTCAGCTAATCGTCCGCCAAATCATACACACAATAAACGGCCTCAAGGGCAGCAACGGCAAGCTCACGAATCGGAAATACCTCATAAATAATGGTTGTGTGATACCACGGATCATGCACTTCGTTACAGGCAATGCTCGCCTCCTCCCACCGTGCCTCTGCGGCAATACGCTCTTCAAGCAGACGCTCTAGTTTCTTTTCCAAATTACGAGTAAGAGTGGCAGTTGCGGGATAAGCCATCGAGAGAGATTATAAAACACATAAATACAAGCTATATTTATAAACAATCACCACAACCAAACACAACCATAGTAAATGCCATTAACACATAATTCAGATAACCAATAAAACAACCAATAAAGCACCATAAAGTTCAAAATAATAATAATAATAATAATAATAATAATAATAATAATAATATCCAAAACAAAGGAAAGAGAAAGCAAAGAAAATCAACCAAGTCAGGGAGACACAACATAATATAACATCTCAAGCAATGAGAAATCAAACCCCTTCGAAAGCGGTCAAGTCTTGTTTCTTCCTCTTGAGCTCCTCGCGTGCCTGATTTACAGCGGCATCAGCTTGCGTAGCTGCTTCAGTAGAACCAGAAACACCAGAAAGAAGCTTGTTCAAAGCAAACTTCTTTTCTGCAGCCGATTGCGTTAACCCTTTGTTGTCTTGCTCCAGTTTTGCAATCTCGGCCGGAAGATTTTTACGAGGATCGTGTTTACTCTTGATCGTATTAATAACTGATCCAGCCACGCAATCGGGAATTGAAGATCCATATCCATGAGGATCGAGGACTCCCACTCATTTAACTTGTTGGCACTAGGAGGAATATCGCCAACAAGGGAAAGCCCCTAAGCGACCCTTGTTCATAAAGACCAAATTCTTTGTGTTCTTGATAATGCCAGCCTTCATCAAATGGCCGCTTCGCTCTACTATTTTCCTATAAGTAGCAGCCATATTAGAAAGAACTTAGAAGTCATGAATCAGCTTATAAGATTTATCCGATCCAGCTTCGTCAGCCCGCATGACTATAGAGAAGCGGAATTTAAGATCTTCCAGCGTGGCTAACAGAGTGGCCGCATCCATCTTGGGCGCATCTAAAACGAAGTTATCCTCGACTTGACGCGCACGTTTTGAGACGCTCGTGATGCTCGAAGCATCCTTTTTGAAGGCAGAGTTGTTAACGCCTTTCTTCATATTCTCTAAAAAAAGAACTCTAATTTAAAAAAAAAAAAAAAAAAGAATAGAAAGGAATAAGCGGAACAAACCTTAGAAATTGGAGGATTGGGAAGAGGTATGCGAGCGGGAGAAGGCTTGTGAGGATCAGAAGGAGGACGCGAAGAATCCGAAGACGAGTCAGAACTACTAGAAGAACCTAATATATATATATATATATATATATATATATATATATATAGAGAGAGAGAGAGAGAGAGAGAGAGAGAGAGAGAGAGAGAGAGAGA
>JAJJMC010014297.1:5490815-5600943 GCA_023531435.1 Papaver californicum | reverse complement strand
AGAGAGAGAGAGAGAGAGAGAGAGAGAGAGAGAGAGAGAGAGAGAGAGAAACACACATACAATAAGGTAACAGAATGGATGTATAAATAAGATAAAAAACAAACTAAAATGGACAAACATAAGATAACGAAGGTGTCACATGGAAGGCAGAGTTTACCAGAAGCAGAAGGATTCTCGTCAGAAAGCACATGGTCTTGAGATGTATCGATCCGAGAGCGAGAAAAATCACCGTGAATAAGACTGAGCGAATTGGTTGGTGTTTCACAAGGTTGATCTCTAGACAGAGAAGTAGTAGCCATCATAGGATATAAAGCGATAATACTCACACGAAGAAAGATGGCCCCACTACCACGCGTCAAATTAACACCCAGGCTATGCATACACTCAGTGAAATAAGAAAAGGATGGACTTGGGACAGCTCGGGTCTTAGCCTGTAAAGGGGAAACGGGAGAGACATTAGCTGAAGTGGACATGTGAACACGCGGAACTGGTAAAATCCCTGCACCACGTTTGGCCTTTTTAACCCTATGATGAGGTGACCACTCATGGTCAGGGATGTTAAAATATTTTTCCACCATGAAGGAATGCGGCTTGTATCAAATAGAACCAATATAGACATTGTCCTGGAGACATACAGCCAGCGTCTGTAAGAAAAAAAAACATAATAACAAAAGAAAAAGGGCACTAAACACACCTGTCCAAAAGAACAAGTAGGAGTTGACTTGGGAGCTTGAATCCTAGTCGGCTTCTTCATTGACAGAGGTGGAACCATCAATCCTTTCTTGGATTCCTTTTTGAACTGTTCATTATTGGTTGGAGGAGTCCAGTTGTTGGTCAAGAGAAGCAGAGGACGACCATTTAAGACGGACACCAGACCTTACTCTTCTGCCACCAATGCATTCAGTTTGATACGGCCCGATGCATGTATTGACTTAAGATCATCCGGAGAGAATTCAGACGGTTGAACTGGAAGCAGTAAAAGGAAATTCAGAGCTTGCCTACGGACCTCCGCATGAAACGAATACCAATTAGCACTACACCAAATTTAGCCTTTAGCAACATACCATAGCAGTTGTTGAACAAGGTTGCAACAGAAATCTGCCGTTCTCTATTGCTAATCTCGGTCAGCAACAGCTAGTAGCAACGGTTTCTGCCTTTGTGAAATTTTTATTTCGCAACACCCACAAGCTGTTGCGAATTTTTTTAGAAACAGAAAAAAAAAGGCTAAGAATGAAGCCGGTCATATGGATTCATTCTTAGTCATATGGCTTCATCCTAGGCCACGTTTCCCTGTTACAATTTTAATCTGAATTTACCCACATTCATTGAAATTATAGACTCCATATACACAATAAACTACAAAGACAACAAAAATCATACGACACAACAAGAATTGTCATTTGAATATATCAATTAACTTAATATTACACAAGGGGAACCTTACAGAATGTTTCTTACAAAATGTTTTAAGGGAAAAGGAACTCTTAACATTGTTGATGTCTCTATGAGAAAATAAAGTTCTAATACAAATACATGAAGTACCTGCCCATCCAAAGCAGTTCACTCATTGACTAAAGCAAGCACATCTTTCAATCACCGTGCTGTACATGAAAGAAGGCAATTCCAGTAATTCGTTTGGAGTGGCCTTTTCCTTGGCATGTATCAATTACAATCCAAAATTATAGCAATTGAAGTTTCTTTGGCATGTAACAAAAAAAGAATAACAATCCAAAAGAAAAAGAAAGTTGAATAAGGTGACTATATATTGCTTACCCATGTACAGCACGGTGACGGAAAGATGGATTCCCAGAGTCTAGAGGAAGTCTTCTCAAAGCACTAAGGGCAGTGTATTCCAGATTCCCCTGTATAACAAATTGTAAGAGGTGTTAGCTAGATTCCCAGGTCTAGAGGAAGTCTTATCAGAAGTTGCTAAGTTCCGCTTTCGCCGATAAATGGATTATTAAAAAAGAATTTGCATCATTGATTACCTTGTAACATGTCAGGATGTGGAGGCAAAAAAGAATTCTCTTCGACAAATTTTAGCAAGAGTTCACGAGGACCAGAAACAAAATCCATTTCAGATCCCTTTCACTTTTACCTGGCGCACAATAGATACCAATGTCCCAAGCTTCCAAGTTATAAACTCCTTCAGTCCATCTTCACATATGCGAGCGGTGTGGAAAAGATCAGGCAACACACCTACACGCAGAAATCGATAACTATCAAGTAATATTAAACAGTGGTCGCATCTACTTAAAAAGATTTGGGGAAAACCCTGGCTTGGTTTCACAGTTTCGAGTGGTAAAGGCCTAAAGGGAAAATAGGTCATCAGTATTTGGTTGATGTCTTCCGTGTATTCTCATTTTCAAGGTTCAAACCCTCAATAAGACTTCACACTTGATTATTAGAAAAATTATGTAGCAAATCATAGAGGGCACATAACATATGCATGACTGTTTCACAAATATGAACTGGCCTTTGGTAAATAAGGCAACCAAGGCCCATGGACTAATCTCAAAAGAAAACAAAACCATAACTGGTTAAAGAGCATTATTAACCAAAACTACACAATGAAAGTAACTTGTAAGAGCAGACTACATAGACAAGATGCTAACTACAGGAAAAGATACAATACCTTGAATATAAATATAAGAGAACCAACCACCTTTTGATGATAGCTTACAATCCCGCGAAGAATCCGCATAAGCGAACTGATTGAGACCTGTTTATCGAAACTCATATTAGAACGCAAAGAAGAACATAACATGTCTTAAACTCTGTGTTAGATATTTATTGTAGGATAATAATCCTCTTCTGATGTGGTAAAAGATGGCCGAAGGTCCACAATGTATAAAGCTGTGTTACAAAGACACGGAGACGGAGACGGTGTCGGTGTCGGTGTCTTGTATCCAATACGCTACTTCGACACGACAACTTAAAAAACTAAGATACATGGACACGGCACACACAATATAAATATCATTGAATTTAGTAGTTTAACATAGATATATAACTATATCAGGTAGTGAATTTGCAAGATATATGCGTATAATATGTATGATTAATCCAAAAGGCATTACATAAACTTCACTGGAGAGAAGAAGTCGGGATAAAAAGGGAGAAGTCTAGAGCAAGATTAGTGGACATATTTGGAACTAATATTTCGTTACTAGAGTTAAAACTTCTCATAGAATCTAGTAAAATATCTGAGTGTCCTAATATTAAGGTATTGATTTATCTTGACAGCTGTTGATATCTAATAATTTAGTCAAAGTTTTCTAACTGAGTTGTATCTTGAAGTATTGGAGAAGTATTGGAGCATTAATTAATACGCGTGTCCGTGTAAATACGTATTGACATGGTTGAAAAAAAAATATTAGGTGTGTCGTTGTAACACAGGTATAAAGTGACACAAGCATATGCATCACTCATCCATCAAATTGCTTAGTTCATATTGCACTAATTTCGTCTATAAAGATGATAATCATCAGAAAAATACATGTATTGCCAGTGAAATTGTTTAACTTCAGCATATCTAGTGCAATTAATATCATCGAAAGCTCAATTCACAAGATATGAGGTTGTCGAGTAGATATACCTGAACCAAGTGTTTTCCCTCATTGCATCAGTCATATCCTGGCATTAGAATCATAGCTGGAGAGAACATACTTGTTAATAAGTATCATACTGCAAGATGAGATTCAACGTGCCAAACCACACAATAAAGCTGGTTCTGATGTTTCACTAGCTTGACGCCGCGAGTCTGTTAATCTCTATCTTTGTCACTGGTACCAGCTTCCACGTACTTCTTTACTGTTAAGAGTCTTCATTGACCTATGCAAGAAATTGCCAAACTACACGATCAAAAAATTAACATTATAGAGCTTATAATATCCATTCTGTAATACCACCTCCTAGTGCAAGTCCTTTAATAGCAGCAACTAATTAGAAACTACACAAGATCAAAAGTGTGAGATAGTGTTGCCATGAGAATGGCTGCACCAAAGAACTGACCCAACCTACCATTAGAACTGATACATTAGTGGTGAACTAAAACAGATCCAACGTACCATTAGAATCGATTCATAAACCAACTCATTTAGCATCTCATTTAACAGGAACCAACTTAAACCAACATTGGTTGAGCTATTTACTTAACAAATTCCGTTGAACATAACAGAGTTAGAGGTGCATTTAAACCTACAAGTACACATTAATGAAACATCAATACAACAAATAATGGCTAGTTGAATTCTAAACAGAAACGGGTTCATTCAATTCATAGTTTTCCATCAAAATCTTAACAGAATAGGTTCATTTGATTGAAAAAACACTAATAATTCAAATAAATAGAAATTGGTTGCTTGTTTTAAGTCCCCTTCACCTTCTACAACCACATCCTCAGCAGCAGCATCTTCACTGTTATTTTCAACCTCCTTTTCTTCTCCTTCCAACAAATATCACAATTACAATCACAATCCACAAAACTAAAAATTTATACCACAAAAAAAAACCAACAAAATAAAACTGATTGATCCACTTACCGTAACATCCTCAATTGGTTCATCCTCGTATCTGTGAGTTCAACAAATCAGTTAAAAAAACTCGAAATTACAGAAAATTGGAAGCCCTAATTGAAAATTTTGGGGAAAATCAATAAAAAGGATAGAGAATAGAGATTTACCCCATATCACCCTGATCTTGATCATCGTCAGCCATTGATGATGATGTTTGAAGATGAGTCTGTGTTCTGGGTTTAGGTTTCCTTCGTCACTTCAAACAAACAACGTGAATCAGAAACAAAATCAAAACCTAACAAGAGTAAGAAGAAATAAAAGTATTGAGCGAGAACGACAACATGAAAAGAAGAAATTGTGATATCAAGAGTAAGAGAAGAAGATGAAGTTTTGACCTCTTCTGGTTATGCAGATATGTAGAGGCTGGTTGAGTGGTTGGTGAAGAAAGAAATGAACGAGGAAGAGAAGGAAGTAGAAGAGCGAAGTAGTTAGGGTTAGATAGAAATAACATAAGAGGGGTGGAATAATTTTTATATACCAAACGAACTCATTGACCTGGGCGTAAATAGGGATGCACAAAGGTCGGTTCGGTTCGATTCTTTGGAGTACGGAGTACCGAGTACCACTGGCCTAAGGTCAGTTCGATTCGGTTTTTTGGAGTACCAAGTATTTGTACCGACCTATGGCCGGTTTTCTATTTTGGAACCAGTATTTGTTCTGATCAGGGTTGGGTTGGGTTGGGTCGGTTCGGTTCTAAAATCGGACCGGCCAGTTCGATCTGGTCTACGTACGATTCTGGTTTTGTACCTGTGGAATTTTGGTAATAGAAATTCGGTTTTTTCCTATTTTTGTGAATGTTTTACCTGTTCAATCCACAGATAATCCATACACAATCTGTAGTCCATACAATCCATATGAGTGTTCAACAAAAACTAGAAAACACATAATACTGATAATAGTACTTGTCTAACATGTAACCGCAATGACTCATTTACTCAACATTTCTTAACAAAAAAAAAAAACTACACAGCTCTTGACTGATGTTCATTTTATTAACTACCCAAAAAACACATCAATGCCATCAGCCTATCACTAACAAATAAAATTCAGTGATTCCTACAAAACACTTACAAATATTGTAGGTGCTCAAACTTTGCTAAACCAGGATCCAGATTACCATACAACTTTGCATTTCCCAAATATCTGCATCATCAACACAAACAACATATAATGAAGTAGCAAAACAGCATAGCTTAACAGAAAGTTCAGATGGCAAGTTTAAAGCATGATACTTGCCAATTAACTAAAGAGGTACACCAAGACTGCACAGACTATGAGCCTATTATAAACAAGTATAATTACCAATTAACACATCTTAACTCAGAGAACTGCAAATTTAGGCACAAGATTTGAAAGGTTTCATTCAAAATTGGTGTTACTCAATGACGAATTAGGATTATAAGAGCAAATAATATCATGACAGATAAATTACAAGACCAACTAAATCTGTAAGAGATATGAGATAGTTAAATCTGCTTAGAAATGCAACTCATAGCTTAGAAATTTAGGATTCAACATTCATTGATAATTATCCAAACAGATGTGCATGCTTGAGATGGGAGATTTAATCTTAATCATAATTCAATGCCTTACCTCAAGCCAAACATCATGTAGTTTCACTTCCCGTGAACAAGTATTGCCCAAGAAAATAATATCTTCTTTCTTTACTGCCTGCACAAAACTAAATAAGAAAATGGTGTATTCAAGATTAAGGTTATTTGGATTTTAGTCCATAAACTCCAATCTTGGTACAATATAGCATAGATTAACAATAACTTAGTTTCAAACCTAAATACCAAAAATGCATGAAACAACACTTATAATAAGCCTTAACTTCAAGATCTTTGAACCTTTACAAATAGAATCTATAAACACAACTTAACATCAATAATCTCAATCAATCATAAACTCTAACCCAATCTAACACAAAATCAAACTATGATATAATCAACCAATAACCAAAGTCACTCACACCCACAACAATCACCAACAAAAACATGATAGTTCACAAAATAACGAAATTTGATAATGATAAGAAAGCAAAATCCCTAATTTTTTCACCAATTCTTGAAAAACCCATTTTTATGTAGCATAAATATAATCAAATCAAAATAAATACAACCAAAATCACTCAACTCACCGAAGAAGTGAAACCCACGAATTTTATCATCACCAAAATCAAATCCAAACCCTTAAAAAAAATACACACAAATTTCGTTATAAATTGAAAAGGAGGAAGAAGAAGAATTAAAGAAATAAATAAAGAAGTATAAGAAAAAGGTGGACCTGGTGGTGGCTGTGACGAGATAGTGGTGGTGGAGGTGGCGTCGCTATGGTGGTGATGAAGAACAGAAGAAGAAAACAAGAAGTCAAACTGAACTCGATTGAGTAAGTGAGTGGGATTTAAGAATTTATTCTAACCTAGAAATAAACGGCTAGGATTAAAATTATAACTTCTAATCAATGGCCTAGGGTAGTCGGTTTTTTTATATCGGTTCGGCTCGGTTATAAGGTTTTGTACATATGCCTCAACCGGTTCTACCTTTCATTCCTTGTACCTATCCCGAGCTTATCGGTTCCGGTACGGTTCTACCCTGGTTCCGGTTGGTTCCTGTACAGCCCTAGGCTAAACATAAGCCTAGGTGTTACCATGCGCACAAACTAGTCGCACATGTGTTTTGTCTGTTGTTGCGAGTAGCAACAGAAAAACGATGTTGTGAATTTAGCAATGATATATGGTCGTTGCTAAAATTTAGCAACATCAATTTTTGGTTGCTAATTAGCAACTGCTTTATTTCTGTTGCTAATCTGGGTTGTTAAATGTTGAATTTGGTGTATGTGGAAGAAACAAAAAAAGCACGCATTGGTGAAGGTTTCGCGATAAAAAAATGAATTGACCGATTGGACAACCACGTCTCTCATTTGAAAACAAAATGATAGAAGTTGTTCCTGACATTAATATCTTTAGTGGAATATGAACGCGGAATAGGGTAGGGGATCACTTGATCAAAACCTAACTGTCGAGCCACGCGATCATATTTAGAAGACATCGCTATGAAATTACCAAGATAAAAGTTGGGAAGGTAACCTGACAGTACGGCCATGACAGAATCAAAGTCGTCAGCTGCCAAAGCTTGTGAAAAATCCAGGATCAAATCCTCAACCTCCGTAGAAAATCGTAATGGAGGGAACCGGAACGACCATCAAAATAAGGGAAGGGCTTGAACTCGTTGGCAACGTCTAGATGTTTTATGATAGTTTTCTTAGTAGATCTCCCCTTCCCATGCCAAAGGCCATGCACGGGTAGTAGTAGGTAGGAAAAATTTCGACCGTACCATCTTCTTTTGTGACCTTCTTTTCATGACGAAAAGCTAAAGCATTGATCAGGGAGCATATTTGGGGAAGTGTTCCCATGCCTAGGTTTGAAGAAAGTTAGATGCTACAAAAGTATCAACTTCATGATGACCGTCCACCATGCGGATGTCCTCGCAGAAGAGATCTAACTGATGATACAAAGCACCCAAGAACATAGGCGCCAAAGGGAAAGAGACATCTCGTGACATCAGTAACACGAGCTCATTTTAATGGTATCACGAGGGATCTGTTCGAAAACATCATGAGAAAGCCAGTAAAGAAGAAATGTTGTTAACTTAGCACGAGGATCCTTTTCCTTTCGAGGGGGAGAGCCAATTTGTCCACCAGTAACAGTCGGAGCCCAATACCTCTCCCACAAAGAAAAAGAGGCGCGCTTGTTTACCTGAACCTCATGACTAGAAGGAGCCTTGCCTCGAACAACTTGACCCGATGGCGAAGCAGCGGGGCCTTTCATAGCGTAGGCCATCAACTTCTCACCAACCGGACGAGTTGGGGTACCTTTATCACTATCCTTCAGATTTTTTTCCTGCCTTGTCGAAGCCGAGGTTATCTTAGACTTTCCTTTGTCCGATTTCCCTAGCTCAACAACGGTCCTTTCCTCAGGACGTGTGTTCTCCACCTGAGAGTCATCTGTATTTTCTACCCTAGCTTCTCAGACTTTCCTTTACAACTAATCAAGTAACAACACAAGGTCTTATCCGAGTCATTCATGATCTCATAAACAACCGCTTCATGGTATAAATGAGATCCTAAGTGAGTCAAGGAAATGACACTCTAATAATAATGAGGGAATTGGAAAGATATGTGCCAGAAATAGATAAAAAAAGGAAAATGAACAATACTAAAAAAAGGAAAATGAACAATACTAAAAAAAGGATCTTCTTTCTCTTACTCACCTAGGAAAGGTGTAGTCCTTTATGTGACTAGGATTGATCTCCTCTTTTATAAATTTACCCTAAAACAAAAACTAATACCTGGAATATAACTAAAGTAGTCCACAAAAACCCAAAGATATAGGTTTCGAAAAATTCTTGGGGAAAAATATGACTCAAGCTTTTTGTCATAGTTCACTAATTTAGTTCGTCACTCAAAGTTGGATATTATATAAGTCCTTCTTAGTCCTTCTTGGCTATGATAGAAATACTAAAATATAATCCCCTTTCACCCAGGAGATGTTTCTTAATTAGTCAAATATGTAACTTAGGTAAATTAAGTGATAACTAATAAAAAATTTACTTTAACTAAATAATTAAGAATTCTCTATAATGCTAACTCCAGATGCTTACTGTTTAAGAATGGTTGTTATTGTTATACATAGCATAAGCATTTATGAGTTTGTTATAACTCGGTAGTTGCCGTAATTACTTAGTATTTATTATTAGTGAAATGCACATGCTTCAATAAAATAAAATGTGTTATATGTAAGCAACTATGTATTGTACTTAATGGAGATCTAAAAGACTCCAGCTATTTCCAATCCACCATTATTATTAATACAATCCAATAAGAAATTAAATAGAATTCTACTATTTTTTAGAAACCAAATTAAGATAAAATTTATAAATCCAATCTAATCTATTTTCCATTTCACAAATGCACACACTAATGTTTTATCCACTTTATCATAAGAGTTCAAAGCACCTATTGGTCATGTTCGAAGGGATTGAATATAATGTTGCTGTGTTGAAGAAGATGAAGAAGTTACATTAGATGTGTTTTTAAAAGTTATAAAAACTAAATCCAATCCATAGGATTGTATTAATAAAAATGTTAAAAAAGTTGGATTAATTTAAATATATGGATTGGTTAATAAGAATAGTGGATTGTAAATAACAAGAGTCATCTAAAACATTAAAAAGTGTGTTTAGGTTCTAGGAATACCATATTGGAACAATATCTACAGGGAGTTATCTAAGATTTTATCTAAGATTGTATAATCCTAGAAAATCTAGCTCAATGACTAGTATGGATATTTTTGAAAAGTACTTAGTTTAACAACTAAGCGAATATAGCTTTAATTCAAAGCTAAGAGCCTTGGTGAACATTATAAACATGGACTCTTTTCAACACTACAATCATCATTCCCGTTACACGAGTATGTGTAGTAAGTTGCATTGAGGGTTCTCTCATACCCCTTTAAACCTTCAGGATCAAGATCGATTTTAGAAGTCTTTAATTATATTCTTAGGATAATAAATAATAAAATTTAGAAATAATATATATCTTTCAAACTATGTCATAGATATTTTATAAACTTTATACCGCTAAAAAATATTTTAAAACACATATGTAACGAATATAAGCATGACGATTAAATTATAAATATTTCTTATACTAAAATCTAATAATAATAATCATTCAAACGAATAATTTTTAGAAATACGACCTTGCTTAAAGATAAAAGTTAATTTTGGAGGGATAAATTTTTTTAATAAAAACATCAGTTTTAAAGAGAAAGCTGGTTCACAGCTTGAACCAATCATCCAAATAATCAATGGTGTTGATAACCTCACTCATTCGGAAAACCGAACCATCTTTAAAAAATAAAATTTCTTATGTCCAATTTTAGTTATTGTAATTTTTCTTTTGTCAGTCGTGAAGACAATCAAGTAGCTGATATTATTTCTAAAACCGTTGGAGATACTTCACGTAATTTAGAGATCTGTGGTGATTATCCTACTATTTTTTTGTAATCTGTTAGCCAAGGATCAAAAAAAATTTAGACCCTAATTAATAAAATTTCTAATTTATCAAAAAAAAAAAGAAGAAGAAAAGAAAGCTGGTTGGAATTTCATTACTGGCAATCTATTAACAAACAAGACAGAACAATATTAATAACTCGTTCAGGAAGTGAAAATTTCATTTATTTAAGAATTATTATTGGCAGGTTAATAATCAGCAATTGATAAACCATGACTTACATACTCCACCACCTTGATCATTAACAACAACAACTAAATCTATTACTTATTATTCACAATTCTTCCTGCCCTTGCCTGCATTGCTAAAGAAAATAGTCTAAATAAATAATGTCTTCCTTCTTTGTCAAGATGAAGAAGAGCATCATCCTTGTTAAACAATCACTTGAGCTGCTGCTAGCCTTGCAATGGGAACCCTATAACAATGGCCAAAGAAAAAAGAAAAAAAAGACATAATGAGAACTAATTTTACAACTACACCACAATGTGTGAAGAAACTATGAGAATTTATGTTTAATGGTTTAGTTGTAAAAAAGTTCAAAATTTAACCTGAATGGAGAACACGAAACATAATCCAATCCAGCCTCTGCGAAAAACGCAACAGAAGTAGGGTCTCCACCATGTTCTCCGCATATTCCAACCTGTTTAACATCATTTGTCATCAGCTAATTACAAAGCCATCCCAATGACCATATTACATCATGGACTAGACTTAGGTATGCTTAACATATTCCCTGTTGAAGGTTGTTTGATGGATTTGGATACTTGGGTTAAGGTTAAAGAACTACTGGCAGTTTATTGGTTCCATTTGGTTTGACTGCCAGTAGATGGGAGCCATATACAGTGATCACTCTTTTTGTGAGGCAATGTGACATAATTCCCCTAAAAAAGACACGACAATAAGTCAAATATTGCCATGATGCTTCTTTTTAATACTGAAAGACAAATTCTTTACTTAAAACTCACCTTCAAGCTAGGTCTAGCTCCTCGACCTCTCTCAGTAGCCATCTTGACAAGCTGGCCCACACCTCTGGTGTCAATCACCTGAAATTCAAAAATGTATCATACGATCGTGAGTTGGACAGTCTTCGTGTTTATAATTGTTTTCATAAGTTCACAATCTGTAGTTGAAAAAAAATATATATTCAGTATACACCTATGCTTACCTGAAATGGATCACTTTGCAGGATGCCTTGGGCAAGGTATTGAGGCAGAAACTTTCCAACATCGTCTCTACTATATCCGAATGTCATTTGAGTGAGATCATTTGTCCCGAATGAGAAGAACTCCGCATGTTTTGCAATCTGTTGAAATATGAAGACAGGGCTAATGGTCAAAGAAAGAAAAAAAAAACATGTACTAGAGAGTTAACAAATTAAAAAATTGATTGAGTTTCACCTCATCTGCCACTAAAGCAGCCCTGGGAATCTCAATCATGGTTCCAATCTTATAAGCTACTATGGTGCCCATCTCAGAGAAGACTTTCTTAGCAACGCCACGTATCACATTCACTTGATGTCCAAGCTCCTGCCATAATCATGACAAAGAAAAGTTCTAGCAAAGCACTTCGAGTCTCAATTCCATCTCCAAGTAAGATAAAAAAGAAGAAGAAAGGAAATGAAAAAAGAAAAAAGAAAAAAGAAAAGGGAGAAAACCCGTACCTGAGGAGTTCCAACAAGTGGAACCATTATTTCAGGAAGAACAGTAACACCCTGGTTGGTCATATTTATAGCTGCTTGAAAGATGGCACGTGCTTGCATTTCAGTTAGTTCCGGATATGAAATGCCAAGCCTGTGAAACAGAATTCAATAGTACCAAACGCACCATGGTTAATTTTTTCATCCTCTATGTTCTTAAAGATGGGAATGAAACAAAATTCATGAGACGTCAAACCTGCAACCACGGAAACCAAGCATAGGGTTTACTTCGGAGAGTTTCTCCACCCTTGAGATAGCTTCATCATGGGTCACACCAGTGTCAATAGCTAACTGACCTACAATTTGTTCTATATCTCCTTCTGGCAGAAATTCATGGAGCGGTGGGTCTAACAATCGGATTGTCACAGGAAGACCTACACATTCATTAATTCAAGTTAGAAATAACCACAATGTAGCTGGACATTGTCATCTTGAACTAAACCACAAATAACTTTTATGGAAGCATAGTAGTAATGAGAATACCATCCATTGCACGGAAGATTCCTTCAAAGTCAGAGCGTTGGTAGGGTAAAAGCAAGTCCAACGCCACTTGTCTGTGTTCCAGCGTCCCAGCCATTATCATCTGTCTAACAGCCTTCAACCTCTCATCTGAAGCAAAGAACTATAACACCACAAAAGAACACAGTGAATGGAAAAGGTTCTGAAAGCAGTGTTATTATGATGTATTCAAGTAAATCGACAAAAATGCCACATTTACCATGTGCTCTGTCCTACAAAGTCCGATTCCCTGCGCACCATTGTTTCTTGCTGTTAATGCATCTTCAGGAGTGTCCGCATTTGCCATAACCTATAGAGCAAAAACATTTGTCAAATTGAATGTTTACTCAAAAAATAGTTACAATTTTATTTTTGCAAATTCTTAAGTAGATTAGTTTTAGCAACATCGTACCTTGAGAAGCCTAACCTCATCCACCCATGACATAAAGGTTTCCATATCAGCACTTAGAGCTGGAGGAGCCAGTGGTTGCTTCCCCAATATCACTTCACCTGTAGATCCATTAAGTGACAACCAATCTCCTTCGCCTAACACCTGGTCTGCGATCACAACAACCTGCATATCCAGGAAACACAACATTTAGCAAATACAGTAAGAATTAGTCAATCAGTTAGTAGTGGAAATTTCTGAAGTGTCTGTATTTCTGACCTTCTCGGAGTCAACTACACGAATGTTGGGGCATCCACAGATGCAACATTTTCCCCACCCTCGGGCAACAACTGCTGCATGAGAGGTCATTCCACCTCTTGCTGTCAATATTCCGCTGGCTGCATGCATTCCACCAATGTCCTCTGGACTGGTCTCCGTTCTTACCTACAATCACAAAAATACATTTTGACTCTTTAAATAATTCAACTCCGTCGATTATTCAGTTTCTGAGGGCATGAAAGAAAAGGAAAAAAAGAAGGTAAAGAATACAACGCATACCAAGATAACATTCTTTCCTTGTGCATGCCACTCTTCTGCATCTTCAGCATTAAACACTATTTGACCTACAGCTGCTCCTGGTGAAGCAGGCAAACCCTCAGCTATAACTTTCCTTTTGTACGACGCTGGATCCTCAAACTAATCCAAGAAATTTTTTGTATGTCAGTCAAAAAATATAAAAAAATTATTGTTTATTTGCGATTTCATATCATTACATTTATACCTGTGGGTGAAGAAGTTGGTCAAGATGTTGTGGTTCAACCATCTTGATGGCAGAACGAGTATCAACAAGACCTTCTCTCACCATATCTACAGCTATCTTGACTGCACCTTTGCCAGTCCTCTTGCCTGCTCGGCATTGCAGCATCCACAGCTTATTTTCTTGAACGGTGAACTCGATGTCCTGATGTAACAAATAACAGAGAAACTTACTTAATACATATCCTCTAACGATATAGTAATAACACGTGAAAAAGAACAATCATACACAACAATGAAAAGAGAAGGAGAAACCAAATAGTACCATCATATCCTTGTAATGACTTTCCAGAATATCACAGTTTTCAACAAGTTCTTTGTAAGCATCTGGCAAGCAATTCTTCATAACCTCGATGTCTTGTGGTGTTCTGATTCCAGCAACTACATCTTCACCCTGTTTAGATGCGAGCATTAGATTTGTTAATAACAGATAAAAGTGAGCATTTGTCGAACTTACTATGAATAAAAGATGATGTAAAAGGTAAATTCTAGACCTGAGCATTGACGAGGAATTCTCCATACAGCTTCTTTTCACCAGTACTTGGGTTCCTAGTGAATAAAACACCAGTCCCTGAAGTGTCACCCATGTTTCCAAACACCATACATTGAATGTTCACGGCTGTTCCTTTCAAACCAGTAATATTGTTGATACTCCTATATTTGATTGCCCTGGGACTGTCCCATGAATCAAATACTGCTTGAACAGCCAACATTAACTGCTTCTTTGGATCTATATACACATAGAAGAGAATTTAAAAATGCAATGTCAATTATGAATTATGTTTTGAAACCTTTATACACAATTTAAAACGTAATAACAAATATGGGTTTACCTGAAGGGAAGTGCTCACCCTGAGCTTCAAAGTAGACTTTCTTGTATTTTTCAACGAGTTCTTTCAAGTCAGATGCTGTCAATTCTGTGTCAAGTTGAACTCCTTTTGCAGCTTTCAGTTCTTGTAATTTCTCCTCAAATAGTGAATGTGAAATTCCCATAACCTTGCAGACATAAGCCATAATACAACTTATTAAAATGAACTAATTTCTTCTTTATATACAGTATGTAATAGTAAAATTTCACTCACAACATCACCAAACATGTCAAGGAAACGCCGGTAGGAGTCATACGCAAAGCGTTCGCCACTTTTAGCAGCTAAACCAGCAACAACTTCATCGTTAAGCCCCAAATTTAAGACAGTGTCCATCATCCCAGGCATTGAGATCTACTCAATCATGAACAACAAACTAATCAATTTACAAATACAAAAAACTAGTAGAATTATACAAAATATATTTTATTTTTACATACCGCTGCGCCAGAACGGACGGAGAGGAGGAGTGGCCTAGATGGGTCACCTAAGACAACACCCATGGAATTCTCAACAATTTCAAAAGCTTCTAGGACTTCTTCCCAGAGTCCTTCAGTTATCTTTTTTCCAACCTCTTGGTATTCTTGGCATGCCTCTGTTGAGATGGTTAAGCCTGGTGGTACTGACAGTCCGATTGTTGCCATTTCAGCGAGATTAGCTCCTTTTCCACCCAACTACATTCATTCATACAGTTTATTGATTCAATATACAACATAAAACGTTACTTGAGGTGTATCGAGTACAAAAAAAATGTACTTACCAAAGCCTTCATTCCTTTGTTCCCTTCACTCCTTCCTTTGCCAAATATAAACACCCTCTGTATGTACAAAACAGTTGTTAGAGTTTTGAATAGCACCACATAGAGGTGTAACTTAAGTGTACTGGCACAGTATATACGAGATACATTGGGAGCGTGCAGGAATGTATTTATTGTGCTAAAACTTTTCTTGAGCCATAATACATGGCGAGTAAATGATAATAAAGTTGTACCTTGATGGGTCCATTATCATTTGAGAGTTGTGGGCTTAGAGGAGTAAGTAACGCTCTTGAAGGAGAAATGCTTCCGCCGCGATCACCTTTTGGCACTGGATCAGCTGAAGTGTTTGTAGTCACACCAGCTCCATCTTGAGAAGTTGCTTGAGCTCGGCTTGTTTGAAGAGAACCGTTACGTTTGAATTGAACAGAAACTCCTCCTCCTCCAATCTGTTTTTGGTTTTCCATCAACGATTTTTGTGCATATCCATCCGCAGATGCCCTTACACGTACTCCTTTCACCGCGGCAAACGACATCTTTTCCCTGCAAAATTTATGCACATTCCAATTGTTAGCTCTATACTTAGATGCATGAGACATACTAACATGATGTAAATCACTCAGTCATCTCACGGGCCATGGCAGCCCGCTAATCATTTTCGACCGGATTAGAGAAATTGGGATAAGAAGTTAGGAAATCATCAATCGCACCTTTTTATGTGTGCCAAGTTAATCAAAAGGTGGGCCAAGCCCAAAAGCTCATACATCAGTTGGCCCCACAAAAGACCACTTTTTTGTTTTGTAGATTACGTTGATAATGAAATCTAAGATAAAAACTGACCCCAATAATTCAATTTAATCAAAATAAAATTGTATGGTGAAGAATTTAAAGAAAAATTAAACTCATTTAAACTACAGACAATTATTCATTATCTTGCGAGCATGATCAGATGTTCTAAACGCTACAAGAATATCATCTCTTCGATACTGTGGACTCTTATCTTCCTTCCTACAGAGGAGATTCAGGGTTCGAACCCGCCTAACAGCAGCTATTATTCCTAGTGCGTCTATAAACTCTGTCACCCACTAGCTTTTGATGCTGACACCATTTGTATGTATATTACGAACGGGCAAGAGAAATGAAACTAGCTACAATATGATTGGCTGATTATGATCATCACGAAATGATATAGAAAACCCCAAATAAAGATTCATCTTTATTCTTAATTTGATCTTTTTTTTATGTGATCACAAAAATTAACAAAACCAGAAAGAAAAATAAAACATTGGATCAAGTATTAGATGTTACCTGTTTTGGTGGTATGTAGGATGGAAGAAGACAAACGGATAATATCACTGTATTTTATATTTTTGAGAGCTGATGATTCAAATAAAACTCCGATCACTCTCTATACTCTTTGGAGAAGACTAATTAAATCACTCACTCACTACAAAATGTTGATCTTTCCTTTGTGTCATGCAATGATATTTACAGCAGTTTACCGCTCCATATAGTTTAAGTGAAACTACTTAAATACCCTTCATTTGTTGAAACTTTATCCTAACTCGCTTAATTTAAGGTTTTAACGATAACATAGGAACAAAATTGTAACTTAATCTTATGACTATTTCATACAAGATTAACTTCAATTGTAGTAAATTGGACTTGTTCAGAGCTTCCACTCATTGAGTAATAGTTATAACAGACTACTGCCCTTTACATGGTATATGAAGAAAGTTCCAAGTTCATTATCCATATTTTGGCGAAATGATAAGTAACACACTTATCACGCGTCATGACTAGCTGCTAAGTTGGCCTTTAAAAGATAAATATTGACTTGGGTAGTAGATAAAGAAGAAGGCTGATATAGGGGCTTTAAATTTGAGTGAGGGGCTCCTAGTTGAGCCGAGGTGATCCATTTTTACGATAAGGGATGTCCTAGGGGTTTTGTTAAATGACGATTTTACCCTTATACCAATTAAAACCTAAACTCTTTTAACAAAATTCATAACTTTTAAAAACTTAAACAAAAGAAAACCTATCAAAACCCAACCGTAATCTCCCTCGATTCATCGCCGACTCGCAAAATTCATCGACGATTAAACTCAACTCAACAATTTGAGATGAAGAAGCATACTAAAGGCGTTCAAGGTAGCAGTGATGGCAATGAACCCTGCTCCTTTCAACCTAATCAAGAGATTCAACAAGAAATCGACAGTGACAAGCAAAATCAAGCACCGAAAAGTCCAACAATGGTGTATCTAAGGTATTGTAGAAAACCCATGTATTCTTAGAACTTGTAATTGATTTATTCGCATGTTTGATCATGATTTTGGGAAAAAAATGTTGCACACGGTTGATATTACGGTTGGGTCCGTGTCAAAACCCAACCGTAATATTTCATGTTCTTGAGTATTACGGTTGGGTTATTTTCAATAACCAACCGTAAATCAAAGGGAAGAAGATGAATAGTTCATGATATTACGGTTGGGTTTCAATAGATAACCCAACCGTAAATAATTTGCGCCAATTTTTAAAAACAACTTACGGTTGGGTTTGTAGAAAATACCAACCGTAACAAAGAGCGTCCATAAAAATTTGGTTTGAGTATTACGGTTGGGTTTTTTCTTAAAACCTAAACGTAACATATGGACCACCTTTTGTACTTATATTGTTACGGTTGGGTTTTGAGAAAAACCTAACCGTAATTCATATGTAGCCTGATGTGCACATCAGCTACATGTGAGTTACGGTTGGGTTTTTCTCAAAACCTAACCGTAAAATATGGGAGAAAAATTACCGTTGGGTTTTGAGAAAAAACCCAACCGTAAATTTTCCTGTGTAGTGAATATTTTTTTTGTTGAAGTTGAATTGCTTTGAAATTATCTAACTTGTATAGGTTGTGTGTTGTAGGAAGAATAAGATGGATAATAATTTAACACCTATTTCTCACACTCCAACCCCTCGCCACGGAAAGCATTTAGGGGTTTAGAAGAGAGGCGTGAGCAAGACCCATAATCCCTCTTTTGAGGTAGGTGGTGGTAGTGTTCCTCAAATTGCAGAAGAGGAATATAATGTGTTTCAAGGCTTGGGTGATCTACCAACACCCAGAGGTTCTCTTGTGATTAGAGAACCACCACAAGAGCAACAACACGAAGAAGAATAGGGGGACAGAGAACAACATGTCCCTCAAGGCAAAGGTAAAGAAATTCGAAAAGAAAAGGCAAAGAAAAGGGTTGCCAAAGAAATTCCGAAAGAAAAGGCTGAACCTCAACTGTGGCCTAAGAAGAGGAATGGAGGACTATGGGGTGAGGCCCCAGACAAATCTGCAATATTAGTTGGTTATCCCCATTCATGGGCTGCCAAAGTTGCAGCGACCAAGGTATTATTCTAATCACTTCTCTTATTCTGTTAAATTTTGGTTTTTTAACTTTTGTAAGTAAAACAAATTTGTTTTTATTCTTTGTAGGATCATACACAGGCGATCAAGAAATTGGTTCGTCAAAGGGCTCAACATTGGCCCTTAACTGATGAATGTACGGCTGTACAAATTCTGGTAAATGCTACCGGGTTAGCTCCCGGAATTACACATTCAATGTGGGAGTATGACAGTGTCGTCTGCGCAGCCTTCAGGGAACGTTATTGGCCTGAAACCGATACTTTCATCTCCCATTCGGCGAGATGACTATAACGCCGGATGATGTCCAATCAATTCTTGGGCTGGAGGTGGAAGGTAAATCAGTGTTTGAGGGTTTTGACAACAACATGTCCTGGAGTGATATTTATGCATTTGTCAAAGAAACACTTGGATGGGAGAAGACCGAAGCTGAATCAGAATTTAAATTGGTGAGTGGAGATAAACCGGGGATGCCAAAGAAGAAAGGTCAATCCATGAGCAAGAAAATATTGATGCGGTCACTACGGGAGAAGTTTGGAGGGACCGCAAAGTTGGAAATGGCTGGGGTCGTCATAGATGACACCAGAGCCATTCGAACAGCCAGAGCTTATCTGCTATATATGCTCGGCACCATCGTCTTTGGTGACAACTCGGGCAACAGGGTCAACGTCCAGTATCTACAATGGTTTCAGGGTGATCTCAATGACCCATCAGTACTCGTGGGGAACTGCCACCCTGGCCTACCTACTTGCTAACCTTCGAAAAGCTTCGAGGGTCAGGGGAACTGAGATTGCCGGTAATACCGGTCTGCTTCAGGTAATTTATTGTTTGAATTTCAATGTTCAATTTTAATTTATTTTTTTCTTATTTTTTTATATTAATATTAATTATCTTTATAGGCATGGGTATACAATCACTTTCCCAGACTGGCTCCTCAAACAAGCGTTGATGTTAATGGACCTACGGGAAAGATATTCGTCTTCACCGGGACGCAGACAAAATATAAAGAAGTGCTCATAGCAAAGATGAGAACAGAAATTGATGCTTTCACGGTTGATGATGTTGTTTTCGACCCTTATGTGAAGATTAGCATAGAGGGTGATGGACATGTTGAGGATTTACGTGAATTGTCGGACGTGGCAGGCTACAACGGCCCTTTGTATCATCCGTTTGGGTACGTGATGTCCAACCCCCGCCGAACTCTCTGGCAATATGGATACGTCCAAACAACGGTGACACGCGAAATGTTTAAATTGTGTGTGAATGGGTCGATGATCGAAGGGCCAAATATCGTGCTAAACTATGAGCCGACGCCTTCAGTTGCGGTTTGGAATAACCGCACTGATCCGAAATACCAAGTCCAAAGGAATGAGTTAACTCCCTCTTCGGGCACAAAAGAGGCTGCAGAAGATTACTTGGAGTGGTATCGCCATTTTGGTCATCCAACTATCATCAACAATGATCATGAGACTCTGGCAATCAACACAGGAGATGGTTTCTGGAAGAAGGCATATTTCAATTTGGTACGTACATTATTTTTGTTATTAATGTTTTTAAGATTTATTACTAAACACTCATCCTACTTTTATTTTCATATGTGAATAGAAAAAGAAAGCCGTTGCATTGGCGGACTCTATTAATCCATGCCTAAGCACAATTGATGTGAGGACGCCTGACCAACTCCAAGCTTTGATTATGGAGCTTCATCATGAAGTTGAGGATGTGCAGCGGACTTTAAAGAGGAGTAGACCCGGTACAAGAGGCGCGACTAGAGATGCGAGTAATACTAGAAGAGAGCCCCAAGCATCGGATTAAGAGACACATGATGAAGCCGGGGATGCACAACGTGGTGCTCGTACTCGAGGCGGTCGTGCTGGAGCTCGTAATCGTGGCGGTGCTGGTCATCGTAATGTTATGAGCAAAAAAAGAGCTCGTCAAAGTCATCGACCTACCCCTCCTCCTTTTCCCTAACTCTATGTCTACGGTTTTGTTTTGTATATGTGAATTAGTTGTACCTTTAATGTGAAGTTAGATTTGAAGTTTGAATTTAACTTGCACGTGAAAATTTATTTGATTAATTTTTTTAAGTTGGAAACCATGCATTTGGAAATCCCGGTAAAAATACCCAGTCACATTAGTGTTATCGGTTCGGTTTCTAGGCAAAACCCAACCGTAAAACTTGCAAAATAAAAAATGTGACAGGTTTACGGTTGGGTTTTGCCTGGAAACACAACCGTAAATCTGTCACATTTTAATACTACAGTTTTACGGTTGGGTTTTCATCCAAAACCCAACCGTAAATATGAAAGAATAATGTTACGGTTGGGTTTTTGCTGAAAACCCAACCGTAAATATATGACCACAACACATAATTTCCCTAGGATATTACGTTTGGGTTTTCAGCCAAAACCCAACCGTAAATTCTACTGGATAACTTTAAATTTGATTCTCTAATTTGTTTGTTTTTCGTTTTTTCTTTGTTTGAATGACCCAATTTACCTCAATCTAGTTAAAATGATTGAATAAGTTCAAATTTTTGATTTTGAAACCCTAATTTGACCTTAAAACTCAAAGCTACAAAGGTTGGTTACGGTTGGGTTTTGGCCTAAAACCCAACCGTAAATAAAGAACCTCAACACATAATTTTCCTAGGATATTACGGTTGGGTTTTCAGCCAAAACCCAACCGTAAATTCTACTGGATAACTTTAATTTTGATTCTCTAATTTGTTTGTTTTTCATTTTTTCTTTGTTTGAATGACCCAATTTACCTTCAATCTAGTTAAAATGATTGAATAAGTTCAAATTTTTGATTTTGAAACCCTAATTTGACCTTAAAACTCAAAGCTACAAAGGTTGGTTACGCTTGGTTTTGGCTTAAAACCCAACCGTAAATAAAGAACCTCAAAACATAATTTTCTAAAGATATTACGGTTGGGTTTTCAGCCAAAACCCAACCGTAAAATCTATTTTGAGGAAAGTTTTGGGTCGTTTTTGATTTTTTTTGGGTTTTCAAATAGAGCCGTTCAAACCTTGTACGACCCATTTTTTAAAATATAGCTGTTACACTTCTGGTTTATAAGTGAAATAGTTGAGTACATATCCAACCCATCCATTTTTTTTAAAAGTTAAACCTTTATGTTACAACAATCATCTACAACAAAACTAGTACTCTAACATAGTGGAATATGGGTCAACCTGTGATTAAAAATCCAGATTTTTCTTTGGATGAAGATTTATGTATTTGCCGCAACTATGTATTATGTTTTCCAAAAAAAGGAGAAGAAAGAAGGCAAAGTGGTATAACGAGTCCGAGTTATTGGCAAACAGTCCATGAAAAATTTTGTTCTGAAACCGACAACCCTTTTAACCGTGATCACGTCAACTTGATTTGTCGATATAACACTATACACCGATACGTAGAAGAATTTATGGCATTAGTTCGTATTATTGGTCAACTACGACTTAGGGGTGAAACCGAAGATGAGGTGTTACAGAGATCTCTTGAAGAATGGAGGAGATGGAAAATATGGCCCTTTTTATACCTACCTCATTATCACATCCTAAAGGACTTTTTGCTCACTCGCAAACCTATTTATTAGTTCTTTTGTAATGCCATTTGGGTTTGTTAGAGGTAATTTCAATTGTATCCCAGGTTACTTTAATGATTTCATGGGTTGTAATGTGGTCAAAAATTTGATGTTTACATAAATTTTGTGTTTTGAACCCAATTTTGAGTGAACTGAAATTCCAAAAAAGGTTAACAAAAATATTTACGGTTGGGTTTTGAATGCAAACCCAACCGTAAACCTTCCAGATTAAAATTCACCCAGGTTTACGGTTGGGTTTGGTCTCAAAACCCAACCGTAAACGTTGCAGTTGTACGGTTGGTTTTGGAGTCATAACCCAACAGTAAAACTGGGTGAAAAACCCTGACAGGTTTACGGTTGGGTTTGCACTCAGTACCCAACCGTAATTTTTTTTTTATGGTGTAGTGACTGGTTTACGGTTGGGTTTTCACTGAAAACCCAACCGTAAACCTGGGTGAATTTTGTTGTCACACATGTGATACTCCAAATTTTTCATTTCCAAAAAAAAATATATTAATATTATGATTCCTCCAACATACATATGATATTATTACTACGAATATTAAATGCCTTCCAGGTTTACTATATTATCATTCCGACTCCGAGTCAGAAACAAATGATTTGAATTGAAAGGTCGGGGAGGGTTTTAATGCCTTCCAGAGTTCGAAATTTTGCTTGAACCGGTGACACCAAGACTTGGCGATATCACCATCGTATCCATCATGTAAAGGGGGTAATGGACTTCCTTCTTTCAACTTGAGACCGACATAATGGCAGTTCTAGACCAGCCCAATCACACATCTTCTATTAGCCAATTGTTCGACAAATGTTGATCTTGTTGGTGCAAATGTAAAACAATATCCATTTGAGATATAATGTATGACGCAATTGAAAGCGTTGGCGAGGATTTGCCCACATATTGGCATGCTCATCCAATACTCGCTAGTGCAATTCTTGTTGCCTATTAAACGCCTTTCGAGAGCGATGAACTCCTCGTTTAACAACGACTCTTCATCTCTATATGCACACATCATTGGCTTGTATAAATCCGGGTAAGAGCGTAGTTCAACCGCTGACTTATGTCTTACATAAGTTACTTCGTCCATACCCAACCCTGCTGCTCCGCTAAATGGTCCAACTTGTTCGATGAATACATGGTATCCACAATTACCATCACCGGCAACATCGTCGGTTGCCTTTATGTATGGACGAAAAAAAGCCGGAAACGATGACATATAATTTTCATAAATAATGTGCTCGGTTCTGACGATTTTGCCATTCTCAATTCTTGAAAAGAGTTGATGGAAATTGCATCAATCCTCTTGCAATCCAGATCGTATATGGCTCTTCAACCACTAATGTATTGGCTTTAAGTTTTTCTTTTCTTCTTGCTAATTCTTTCATACTAACTCTTTTTTTCCTTCTTGCTAATTCCTTCATACTTACTCTTCTTGAGTTTGGGTGTGGAGGAACTTTTCCCTTGGCACCAAGTTCAATTGTTGAACTTTCTTGAGTGGGAACCGCGGGACCTTTTCCTTTAATATCTACTACACTTGGCCCCCCTTGTTCCGTTTGACTTATTTTTCGTTCAGCATCATCCTCCTTCTCATCCTTTGCTTCATATTCATTTTGCAAATGCTCAAATGCACAAGGGTTTCTTTTCTTTGATTCTTCATGCAATTCCCTTGCTTTTTTGCGTCCGACGGCCCTCGATTCTTTGGTAGAAGGCCTACCTTTTCTCTTCCCTCTAATTGGTTCCTTGACAGCGTACCTTGTGTGTGGAAACACGAAATAACTCAACTTCGTCAACCAAATTTGCCTTTGCGCCTTATTTAATGTATCGTATTTGTTGGCTAAAGCCTTTCCAACGTGGGTGTCGGCAAACGATGCACCAAAATCTTGCTCGACGATGGGTTCATCGAAAGACAATTGTTGCCAAAACGGATCAATATCTTCAATTGGGATCACACCGTCTTCTTCGTACTAGGGCATCAAATGATGGCAGGGAAGTCCCAAACTTGACATGTTAGGACAAACACATTCTTCTTCTCCGTGTAAGTTTCCCAATCTATAGTGCTTTACTTCGTACATTATCTTCTCAATAGCACAATGCGACACCTTATAAAAAATACTTTGGAGCAATGGTTCGTCCTTATAGCTGACGTGTTTTCTAGAAAGGCTTTTTTCAAAAGATTTCTTAACTCTGTCAAGGTCACGGAGAAAATAATCGTGCATCGCTTCGAAGACCGTAACAAACCCACCATCAGAATTATGAAGCTTCTTCTTCATTCTGTTGTGAGATGACTCCACGATACTTGTAGCTTGGTTGTCAAAGTGCCTATATTGGTTTGTGAACGCCGCTACAAACTTCTCTTTGTGGGGGATTCAACCAATGCTCCATCAAATAGTTCACAACTTTTGGATAATTACTCCAATGCAAGCATAACATACGAACATTTTCTTCATAATCTTCCTTGGTGATAGACCATGTCAAAGCGTCCCATTCAGTTTGGAAAGTAGCCCATTTTAGTTCCGCCAACTTGTCATCCTCCTCGAATTTTTCTTTGGCCGTTTCTTGTTCTGAAACCGGCAATTTTTTAATTCTCTCCATCTCGCTTTTCTTTGTTGGCCGAATAATCATTTTGCACTTGGTTTGAATATTGTTCCACAAGTGGAACGTGCAAAGAAGATGATGAACATCTGGGAATACCCTTGCAATGGCATTCATCAAGCCTTGTTCTTTGTCGGTGATAATTACCTTAGGGGTATATACTTATGTAGAATAATTTTATTTGTTCCAAATCCCACACATAGCTTTGTTCGAGCTCGTTTCTCAAGAAGCAAAAGGCAACACTAAACGGGGACTTGGTAGAAGTTTCACCTACAACATTCAAAACTGGGAGCTCATACTTGTTAGTTTTGTACGTGCAATCCATCATAAGCACTTGATGGGAGCACCGTGCTAACTTTATAAACTCGGAATGAGCCAATATAATATGCTTAATTTCTTTGTTCTCATCTTCTTCGTGAAACATGGTGTAGTTTTTCGTCTCCCCCAAGTACAAAGTTGTTGGATCGGGTCCCTTTCTTCCCATTTCTCACGCTTCAACTTGGCTTTCGCGTTGTAGATTGTCTCCAACGTAGACACATTATTTGAGTTTATTTTCTTCAAGTGCCCGAGTATATCACTGGGTTTCGAACGCTTTTCCGTCATATCGTTTACGATGAGCTTTTCTTCCTTGGTAAGCCGGGCCATAGAAGGATGCGTTAACAAAGTCTCTGGTGGTAGGTGGTTGTGACGACCGCATACAACCGTAGACAAGAACCACTTATTCTCGTTGTTCTTACGAAATTGAAGCTTGAAAGGACATCCCGTCTTCTTATTGTAAGTTTTTCGCTTGATCTTCGTCTTTGGTACATACTCAGTACCCTTTTTTGCATGTCTTGTGTATTGTCCACTACACTCACAAACCATTTGAAAGCGGTTGTGTTTTTGTTGGTTGTTACAAACAATCACACACATGATGAGTTTCCCATGTTCTGTAGCCCACTTCTTTGCATCATCTTTTTTATCCCATGTCTGCATGGTCCAAGAACAGAAAGTTAGGAGAAAAAAAATGGCATTATGTTGGATGTCGAAAGGGATTAACAACTTATCAATAACCTACCAGGTCGTTCAAATAGTGATCCGTAGTATCTATAGCTTCAATATCATTTGGAGGAGGATGATCATTCATTGGTTGAGTTACAACCGCGAGCTGAACAAAAGAGATCAAGGCCAAGCGTCAGACAAAACACTAAAACCAATAAGTTTACGGTTGGGTTAGAAGCGTCATACCCAACCGTATAATCGACGGACCCAACCGTAATACAACAAAAAAAGCCAAACCAATGTTACGGTTAGGTTAAAGAGTAAAACCCAACCGTAAAAAGTGCACTAAAAATACCCATGCACGTAATAAGTTACGGTTCGGTTTTTGGTAACCACCCAGCCATAAAACTGTAAAACTCTACTTTTTAGAAACACAAATGTATAGTTACGGTTGGGTTTTGGCTTAAAACCCAACCGTAACCATGATGGTGTAACAAAAAAAAAACTGATTATGCACCTCATTTCCTTAAATATCAGCAAAAAATGAAAAGAGTTTAAGTTAGAAAGATACCTGACTATTCTCAGTAGTTGAATCTTCACTTTGACGACTACTTTCTCCATTTGGTTTAGTTTCACCATCACAACTTACACTTAAAACCTCTCTACCATCCAAATAATCATACATAGTTGGGTCTCCCTCAATGGGTATGTAGAATTTAGTTTGACAATCATACAAGGATTCACCCTCCACAAATTTGCCACTAGAATCACTCATTTTGGGTTTTTTCAAAATTTTGGGTTAAAACTCTCTTATCTCTCTTCCACTTTTACCACCAACATAAAACAAATACAAGACTGATTTAAGCATAAAAAATGAAGAATATAGGAAATGAAGATGATCATTTATGGTTGGGTTTCAAGAAATCACCCAACTGTAACTACATTTCCACTAAAAAACTTATGTTTACGGTTGGTCCGATAATTAAACCCAACCGTAATATAATTTGCAATAAAATAACATGTTTGTTACGGTTAGGTTGCATTACAAAAACCCAACCGTAAATGATCATCCCACTTAAACTAACATTAAAATTTACGGTTGCTTTCTAATCCAAAACCCAACCGTAATATAACTTACAAAAACCACAAATTTGTTACGGTTGGGTTTCATTACAAAATCCAACCGTAAATTATCCCTGAATAGTGACAAAAAAATACAATTCCAACGGTTTTTTTTTTTGAAAACCTAGCCGTTGCGAATTTTTTCCCTATAAAAGGAAACCTTTCCTTTTCATTTTCTCATTATTCTCTATCCCTTTCATTCTCATTATAATTCTACACTTTCCAACTCATTCTCACCATACCCTTTCAACCATTAAAAATGGTTCGATACACGAATGATGAAGATGTTGCAATTGTTCGAGGGTGGGTTACGATGATAGACCACGCTTACGAGAAAGCCTTCTATAACAACAATAGAAACGTTGTTATACCTGAAAATTGGATGGACTGTCAGGAGGACGATTCTTGGTGGGAGCGTGTGTTTGAAATGTTTGTGGCATTACACGGGAATAGATATCGGAGGACGTGCAGTACCATCAAGGGACGGTTTGAGGCGTTGTATGAAGAAATGGAAAACCTAAAACTGGAAATGAAAATGAGAGTTGTAGCATTTCCCGACGAAACCAATGTGGAAAGAGTAAGTGTGTCAATCAATAAATCGTTTTTTCTCAAAAAATATTTAAAATAATGAAACTTATAATTGATTTATTTTTTTCAGCATGCCATGGCTAGGGCGCAGTATAAAATCAAATATGGGAAGGAGTTCAAGCATACAGATTGCTATCGTATCTTGGAACAAAGTTTCTATCTTGAGTTTCGCCGTTATGATTAAGTGTTTAAGTGTAATCATCTAATGATCTACTGCATTTCGTTTCCTTTGGTTCTTCCTTTAATGTTAAAAATAAGGTTTTTCACAACTTTGGTATTTGATAAGAAAATGAACTAAACCCAAGCATAACTAATTTTGTCTTAAAAACTGCTTTTACGGTTGGCTTCCATGACTCAACCCAACCGTAACTACAATTCATAATACAAACATTCATATTTACGGTTGGGTCTATTACTAAACCCAACCGTAACAAAAATTGTACAAACAACGCAACTAGATTACGGTTGGGTTTTAAGGCAAAACCCAACCGTAACAATATGGTAAAATATACACTAGTACTAACACTAGAAGTTACGGTTGGGTTAGGTGAGCCTTTCCAACCGTAACTACATTTCACTCTAAAAATCATTTTACGGTTGGGTTAGATTACTAAACCCAACCGTAAATAAATTGTAGAAACAACACAACTAGATTACGGTTGGGTTTCACCTCAAAACCCAACCGTAAATTCTGCGGGATTCTCAAAATGTCTGAATTTCCGTCTCCTTAAAGTACACAATTCCAACGGATTTTTTGTTTCAAAAATCTAGCCGTTGGTTCCTTTTTCCCTATAAAAGGAAACCTTTACTTGTCACTTTCTCATTATTCTCTATCCCTTTCATTCTCATTATAATTCTATACTTTCTCATTATTCTCACCATACCCTTTCAACCACTAAAAATGGTAAACACATACACGAATGATGAAGATGTTGGAATTGTTCGAGCGTGGCATACGATGCTAGAGCATGCTTACGATAGAGCCTTCTATAACAACAATAACAACGTTGTTTCACAACAAAATTGGTATGAGGGTCAAGATACCGAAGAATGGTGGAAGCGGGTATTTCGAATGTTTGCGGCATTAGAGGGGAATGTAAATCATAGGCCGTGGAGAGCCATCAAGAGACGGTTAGAGACGTTGTATCGACAAATGAATAACTTAAAACTGGAAAAGCAAATGAGATTCGAAGCAAATCCCTACGAGAACGGTGTGGAAAGAGTAAGTTTGTCGATTAATAAATCGTTAATTAAAAAGAGATTTCAAAAACTCAAACTAATAATTGATTTATTTTTTTCAGCATGTTGTCTATGGAGCAGTATAGAATCAAATATGGGGAGGAGTTCAAGCATACAGATTGCTACCGTATTATGGAAACAAGTCGGGTGTTTGATTATCGCCATTATCTTTAAGTGTTTAAGTGTAATCATCCAATGGTCTATTGTATTTCGTTTCCTTTGTTTTTTTCCTTTAATGTACTACTTTAAATCTATTACAATAGAAGGAATAAGTTACAAAGTTGTGTTTTAAACCCAATTTGGAGTATATTGAAAATCAAAAAACAGTTAACAGGACCATTTACGGTTGGGTCCGATAACTAAACCCAACCGTAATACATTTTGTACAAACACCACAACTTGTCTACGGTTGGGTTTTAAGGCAAAACCCAACCGTAATTCTTTGTTGAAATTGAAACAAAAATTAACAGAATATGTTACGGTTGGGTTATAAGCCAAACCCAACCGTAAGTTCTACTGGATACGGTTGGGTTTTAAGGCAAAACACAACCGTAATTATGTGTTGAAATTGGAACAAATATTAACAGAACTGTTACGGTTGGGTTATAAGCCAAAACCCAACCGTAAATTCTACTGGATAACACAAATTTGGATTATCTAATTTGTGTGCTTTTCGTTTTTTCTTTGTTTCAAACACCCAATTTACCTTCAATCTAGTAAAAATGATTGAATTATTTCAAAATTTTGATTTTTAAAACTCAAATTTTACAAAAAAAATCAATCCTCAAAAGGATGAGTTACGGTTGGTTTTTCCTTTAAAACCCAACCGTAACTATGGGAAAAATGGTGTTCATCATTTTCTTCTACTTACGGTTGGGTATGGTTTAAAACCCAACCGTAACTTTGCACAAAACATGGTGTTCATCATTGTTCTTTGATTTACGGTTGGGTTTTTTTGAAAACCCAACCGTAAATCTGGCCAAAAATTGGTGTTCATCATTGTTCTTTGATTTACGGTTGGGTTTTGTTTAAAACCCAACCGTAAATCTGGCCAAAAATTGGTGTTCTTCGGTTTTCTTATGGTTACAGTTGGGTTCGACATGAAACCCAACCGTAAATTTCTCTGAACAACAAAATTTGAATCTTTCAAATCGTGATTTCATCAAGTTTTTCTTCCCACCAAACACAAATTCAAATAAAAAATTTTTCAAATCATTTGATTAGGTAAAAGATTATGTTTAATTAATCATGATTAGTTTAAATTAATCTTAACTAATTTATGTAATTAAGATTACTAATGAGGGGTGGTTTGGGTATTGTGAAAATATTATGGATAAGGGGTTTTTGTGTTTTACTTCATAATGTCCCTATTTCGTCTTATTAGAGGAGCCCCTCAATCAATTTTGGAGCCCCTATATCTCTCTTCATAAAGAAGTTTGGGCTGTGTGTTTTGTTTCTTGTGACTTGGTATGAATCGTATGATCCTTTTGAAGTGGCAAAATACAAGGATCTAACCGGATTATTATTACACCCATTTTGTCTTTGTTCTCACCAATTTCCCATAAATTACGGTTTGTTCAATAAAAGAAAAAAAAGTACAAGATAAAAAGCGGTGATTAGTTCACGAATATGAGGGCATTATGGGAATTTGAAACAAGTGTACATATGGTTGAGTTTCATAAATGGTGATATCTGGAAGATCAGTGTGACAGACAAAAACCGTATCACGTCGTTGGGACCCATCTCCCCAAACCGTCAGAAATATACTTTGTTTTTTTGATGATAGATTACATTAATAAAATTATACTATCTTCAATTCAGGAAAAGAGTTACTATCACTTTTTTAAATTGGCCTATTTTTAGACTAATGAAAAAGTGATAGTAACATTTTTCCAGAAATGGATGGAGTATCATCTTTAATAAAGTTAAATCGTATATTTAATTGTTTTATGATGGGAATAAAAGTAGAAGAATAAAAAGAATTTTTTGGTGATTTTTTTTGAAAAAAATCTAGATTTTGATTCACTCAGCCAAAATGAATGATTCGAATGATAACATTGAGGTGGGTGAATCTTATATATATGATAGAGAAATCAAATTTTATTTCTCAAAATTGGTCAACATACGTAAAAAAATTGATTTTTTAGTTATTCAGGCCACTTTACTGTTGGGTTTTCATATTTTAACCAACCATAAGCCCAATTTACTGTTAGGTTAGGATGAACTCATAACCATAACCGGGTAAAAATTTGAAAAAACCCAATTGTAAGGAATTTATGGTCGGGGTTTGGTATATCGAACCCAATTATAACTCAGTCACGATTGGGTTTTGGTATATCCAACCCAACCATAACTCAAAAGCGAACCCAACTGCAATTAACCGTGAAAAGCTCATTCAATTTTTTTTATATAATTACGGTTGGGTTTTCATAAAACCTAAACGTAAAATCTTATGAAAATGCAATAACTTCCGGCTTTTGAAAAACTATCTAATGTAACACCTTCATGACTTGGAAACCCAAGCGTAAATTACACTGAAAATCTAATTTTTACTAAGAATTCAATCAATCAAACAATTTTCAAACACAAAAAAAATTGAAATAAAACATGGGATTGTCGAATCATACCTCATATAAACTGTGCGTCTCGTTGAGGAGCGTGAAAAGGGGAAGAAGTAATGAAACGGTTATGTGAGAAGAAAATGAGTTGGAATGGTTTGAATTAGATTTAGGTTTTTCTTTTTAATTTGTTTAGGTTTAATAGATGAAAGGGTAATTTAGACTTTTTATAGATGGAAAGGTAAGTTAGACATTTGATATTGTCTAAGGACACCTCCTAACCAACTACGTGGTCACCTTCAATCCTGTAAAGCCCCTTTACTAGAATCATAAGCCCCTATATGAGGGTTTTTTTATGTGTAAATTACCATTCAAAGCTAGTAAAAAGGACTCGGTGCTAGACAAAAACAATAGCTAAAAAGTAGTGATCCTTGAACAAGCTTCAAGGATGGCATTAATTGAAACTAATAAGAACTAAATAACATAACAAACACCAAGTTTGTTTGCAACTGATTCGAGATCTGAATCTAATTTGGTGTCGCGTCAGATATCAGATTATTTTATTTTTTTATTCTTCTGATGGTTGACTTGAGGCTGATGATGTAATTTTAGAAGTGGTAAATAAAGAGTTCGTTACTCGAACTTGTAAAGGTAATGATTTTAGAAAATAATGATTTAAATTAATTCTAGAAAATTCCAGGAGTAAGAAAAAGACTAAATAACCTAAGGATGATTTTTAAATAATTTTAAAAGGACCAGGAATCAGGAATCAGGTAAATCTAACAACCTATGTGATTAATCAGATAATTCTTTTTAAATTAATTGAAGCACAAATAATTGCCAAAATTGGTTTTGTTATGCTAACAAACAGAGGTAAATCACAAGCATGGACTATCAAAATTAATTAACTAAGCATAATCCATCAAGCAAAAGCACAACTGTTGAAAGAAAACCGTTTTTACTATTCAAAACTATGCAATTCTAATAATAAAAGAATTATAAATAATTATTAGAAAATAATTAAATCACATAAAATTGAGAAAATTACCTTATCCATCATCCCAGTAATTAGACTTAGCCCATGGTGAAGAAAACTTGCTCAAAAGTTGATTTCATTGCTCAAAATATCAATTACAAAGGTGAATAACGCTGTAACAGCTGATTTGATACGCTTATATGCGTTACAGGAGAGGGTTCAGCTGTTACAGAAGAGTTTTAACAACAAAGGGTTTGAAGCAATAGACAACAGGAAAATTCAAATCAGCAACATTTATAAATGTTACTGAGTCTTCTTCTCCGGCAGTGATGGATGAAGAACAGCCGGCCGGTGCAGTAGCAGTTGACCGGACGTCGACGGAGCTTCACCGGAAATTTCTAAATTCTTCTCTAGGCTTTCGTGTCTGATTTTCTTGGCTTCTCTTGGTTTATATAGGTAGTAGAAACCCTAGAGAGAGTTCTAAACCTAATAGAACTCTCTAGAACTGCCCACAAATCCCAATCTTAATCGAATCATGATTCCGGCCAAATACATGATTTTCAAGCTGATTTCACGGGATATTTTGCTGTTTATAACTTGCGTGAGATAACTATTAGTGTTTGGAACAATCTGGAAGCAACAAAACCTTGTTTTCTCACGTGAATTTGAGTTGCCAATCTGGACAGTTGATTCCCGATGAGTCAACTCGGTGACTCGGCCCGATCCAGCTCGCTGGGTTGACTCGCCTGGTTGACCCGCTGGGTTGACCCGATCCAGCTCAGCCCGATCCAAGGGTGCCCCAATCCAAAGTGTAGGTGCCTTGATCCATTTTCCCGTGTGCTTTGAACACTTTTTGAGCTAATTTTTCCACAAATCTTTATTCTTCTAATGTACCTACAAAAGCATAAAAACACGTAATAGACACAAAATCGAATACTAACTCACTAGAATTAAGGTGCAATTTAGACACTAAAAGGTGTCTATCAAATACCCCCAAACTTACTATTTTGCTAGTCCTCGAGCAAACTACTCTAAAAATAAATTAAAAATCCTAACTCACTTTCGCAGGAATCGCGACTACATTTAGCATATGCAGTAAGCCGTTAAACCCCTAGGTGTCCCTAGTGGACGAGTTTTATCTCGTGAGGGTTTACAAGAGGTATACCCACAAAACCTGGATCTAGATCTTAGCAACACGTGAATGATTCAGGATAGACACTAAACAAGCTAGTTAGTTGGCTACTCAGATATTCGGCTATAAGGACCATTACCCTTTATGGATCCAATCACTGTACACGAGTGTTAACTCAAGCATACTAAAATTCATATATAAGACAACAGAGTTCTACTCAGACAATTGTCTAACCACCCATCACATGAAAAGACTTAGAAGATGAACGAGACTGTAGAAGATCGCAAATGTTGACCGAGGCGAACGATGTGTCCCATATCTGTCTGAAGGTCAGTACCAAGATGAAACCTAGTGTGTCGAGATACTCCCCATTTATTTTCAACGGTTACTACTAACTAAAATATTTACAAGTTCCCATGGATCCTGCGTTCCACGCTTGCTTAGGCGACGGAGACAGGGAGAACTTTAAGATACCAAATACTATTTTTTTCTCAATTTTTTTCTAACTTTTTTCGAATTTTTTTTTTCTTTTTTTTTTTCGATTTTTTTTTTCTGACACCTAATACATGTGTGTTCCCATGGATCCTGCATTCCACGCTTGCTTAGGCGACAGAGACAGGGGGACCACACACATAATTCTAAAACACTACCGTATTATTCATGTGGGGCATGATCTCAACACACTAAACGTCATTCCAGTGCTAATTAACATGTCGATGCTAGGACCCACCAATACTCTCAGAGAAACACAAAATTGCAAATAATAAAACAGAACGTGATATGGTGGTGACAACTATCATGTTATTTCTAACACCTGAACTCTGTCTCCTTTATGAATAGACCATCTAGCTGGGCACACCAATCCTTATAGCAAAATGGCTAAGTTTCCATCTACCTAGAGTGGTTAGTGTCACCCTGAATTGTTCACATGCTTCTAAATTCCAAATCTTATCAATCCTAAAAAGTTTCCCAATACCCCCAAACTTAAATTAAACAGTATCCTCAATGTTTCTAAACACTGCACGAAAAGGAATTAGGGAAAGATATTACCGTGTCGCATGAGCATAAGTTACCTCCTTAAATCATATAGCAATAATCGGAACAACTGTGGATCATCTGAATCAAATAGTGTTATCCACAATAAAAGGAAACAACAGCAAGCTACAAAGATAAACAATCTGAACACACTTTGATCCCTATCTAGGTAAACCACATCGACCAGAGGATGGGTTTTTGCCAACTGAACTTTTTTCTGAACAGGAGGATCATTGGATCTAGCTCGAAGATGATCTTGTACAATGGCAGACGTGCATATGTCAGGTCCCAAGATAGGGACCTTCATAAGAGTTAATGGTATAGCACATGGAGAATGATAGTCACCCCTAAACTTAGAGTTTTCAGTGTCTCTAGATAGACTAATAACAATTTCCCTCATTTCCGGATCGTCAGATTCTCGAAAATAGTCAATTGCTTCTTCTAAATTACAATCTGGTGGTGCAGAACATAACAAAGTGCTCACTCCATTAATAATACTATCATTATCGCCATCAATTCTATAGTTGGCTAGGCATTTCTCTAATGGATCGTCTAATGGGTCGAGCCTACGCTGCATCTCCCTAGACGGTTTGGATTCTTCTGCTGAATGTATCTGGTGCATACAAATTGTTGGGCTAATTCCCTTAATATCTGCTATGGTTCCTCCTAAGGCTTTCTGATTGTCCTGAAGCACGGTTACTAGCCTATTCTCTTGGTCACTATCCAAATCTGGAGTTACAATCACAGGTAAGGTCTCTGATGGGCCTAACTCATCAAACTCTAATCCAAAGTGGGCTAGACATTTTGCTAACGGGTCTTCTATCAAAGTGTTTGGTAATGACTCCTGAAAACTGGGGTCTCTACCATGTTGATGGTTTCTAAGGTGGGGTCATCAAGCTCAGGTGGTTGATTACTAATGTTGAAGATATTCATCTCAATAGTCATGTTACCAAAAGACAAGTTCATAACACCGTTACGACAGTTAATGATCGCATTAGATGTTGCTAAGAACGGGCGACCTAGTATAACCGGTATATGATTCTCTGGATCAGGCACAGGTCTGGTATCAAGCACAACAAAGTCCACTGGATAAATAAATTTATCCACTTCAATCAAAACATCCTCTATGACACCACGAGGAATTTTCACAGACCTATCAGCTAACTGCAAAGTCATCTGAGTCGGTTTCAACTCGCCTAGTCCTAGATGAAGGTACACATGGTACGGCAGTAAGTTCACACTGGCTCCTAAATCGAGTAAGGCTCTTTCTACCCGGTAGTTTCCTATTGTGCAAGCTATGGTTGGGGAACCTGGGTCTTTGTACTTAAGGGCCATACTACTCTGTATAATTGAACTTACATGACTAGCTAGAAAAGCTTTCTTATGTACGCTAAGTTTTCGCTTTCGCATACACATGTCCTTAAGAAACTTGGAATAAGCAGGAATCTGCCTAATTGCATCTAATAATGGAAGGTTGATCGTGACTTTCTTAAAAACTTCCATTATTTCATTTAAATTAGATTCCTTCCTAGTAGGTGCTAACAACCTTGGGTATGGGGCTCTAGGCATGAAATCGGTTCTCTGAGGGGTTGCCTCAGACTCTTCAGAGGCTTTATCAGTCTCTTCAACTATTGGGTCAGGGTGAAATACAGTTTGTTCACTATCAGGCCTAGTTACCTTGTTATCCACTACCTTACCATTCCTAAGGGTACTAATTGCATTCACATGACTGGATGATTTCTCACCAGTCAACATTCCATTGGATCCTCTAGGATTTGGTTCGGGTTGACTAGGGAACCTACCAAGTTCTCGCTCTCTCAGAGCCACAGCAATGTCACTGACTTGGGTTTGTAAACTAGAGATAGCTTTTTCTAAGGTATGGAATCTCTGCTCATTCTTTTCGTCATTGCTGGGATGAGTTGGACCAGCCGAATTCTTATAACTGAAGCCTGGAGGACCTTTAGCATTACTAAACTGACCTTGATCCTGGCCTTTCAACCAGGAAAGGTTTGGGTGGTTTCTCCAGCCAGGGTTATAAGATTCCGAATATGGGTCGAACTTTCTCTGGTTATCAAATCTAGTGTTATTATAAAGAGAAAAAGCCTGCTCTTCGAATTGGTTGGGTTCTGAACTACTAGCTTGATTCAGTTCGACTAGTTCTAGCCTTCTAGATAAGGCTTCTATTTGGGCCTTTGGATCGAAAGATCCTTCTACCCTATTAACATTTTCTCTTCCTAGAAGAATTGTTCTTTTTGGCTCTCTACTGCTCTCCCACTGCTGGGTCTTCTCGGCGATGTCCCTCAGAAGTTTCATCGCCTCAGCAGGAGTCTTACTGTCGAACCCTCCGGTTGACAAAGACTCGACCAAGGTTATAGATGTATAGTCTAAACCGTCATAGAGGATTTGAACTAGCCTTAACTCCTCTATACCGTGGTCTGGGCATTGGGATAATAAGTCATTGAACCTTTCTACATACACATACAGAGACTCTCCCTCTAGCTGGGAAAACGTGCATATTTTCTGCCTAACATATGAAATTTTGTTCATAGGAAAGAACTTCTGAATAAACACTGAAGTAAGTTGGGCATAGGTTTCAATTGACTGAGGGGCCAAGCTATACAGCCATGACTTGGCTTTATCTCTTAAGGAAAAGGGAAACAATCTAAGTTTAATAGACTCGTCATTCAAGTCTCTAATTCTGATTGTGCTACATATTTCCTCGAATTCCCTAACATGAAAATAGGGATTTTCGTTTTCTTTTCCTAAGAATGATGGAGCATCTGGATAATTCCTGGTTTCAGTTCGTAGCTCGCTTCAGTAGCGGCTAACTTGATGCAAGATGGACGTGAGGTCCGGGTTGGATTCAACAAATCCTTTAGAGATGTCATTGCTGACACAGTCTCGGGAGTGACTAGTTCACTCTCAGTTGGATTCTCAAGGTCAAGGTGAACTACAAGTCTTCCGCTGATTAACCTACCTTGAGGGTCTCTATTCCAAGTTCGCCTTAAGGGCGTTCTTGGCATGCAAAAATTAAATCCTAACAATCAAACACAATCATGCCCTGACTCAACCAAATCAAACCTAAATCTAGCAAACAACAAGCATGATGGTTCCACTTAGATTGTCTCTAGACCAGCTTCTATTCTTTCAGAAGGCAACTGGTTACAATTTTAGCGAATCTCTCTGAGCGATCCGAGTTAAATCAAGTTGAAGAGAAACAGGAGAAGCTCAATGGAGCTTTGATACCCCTGTCTCTTTGGCAACGCTTCCCTGGGTTACAGGGCGGCTCTAATCAACTTTAATCTAATCTTCCTGCTTTTTGAGTTAGGCTAATAAGGTAACCAATACAGTCCTTCCAACCGATTTTCCTATAAGCTCGTTACCTTATCGGTCTCTTTCTAGTCAAGATTTTAAGCTTAGGTTCGCGTAGGTTTCGTTTTCCTAAGGCGGGCAAGAAGGAGACGGTGATGAAATCCGAAACCTTATCTTGTATGGCCAGGCCTTGCCCTTTACTATGCAGAAATTAAGTTCCGTATTCAGTCCTCAACATATATGCATACAAAAGGCGTCCAAAAAACCCACTGACAGGAGATTCGTAGGTTGGTCGAAATTTACCTCCCGTTCTAGACGGGCGACGAACCGTTGAAGTCGACTCGGGCCACTAATATCCTTTTTAATAGTGTGCGAACCCGAGGGGCCGAGACAATATCGTAATTGTCGTCCGTCCCTGCACACAGTTTGATATTTAAAATTACCCTTCCGTAGGGTTTAAAAATAATAAAAAGTCCAAAGTCCAAAAATAATGTCCAAAAGTGTCCGAAAATAAAAGAAAAATTACAAAAATAATTAAAACCCTAATACAATTTTATAAATTAATTAAAACTAATTAAAATAACCTAAAAATCTAATTAAGAAAAATAAAATAAAATCTTCGATCTTTTTTTCGTTCTTTAAGCTTTTCCCTTTTTTAATTCCAAGTCTTTAGCTTTAATTCCAAAACTTGGGCGTAATCTCTTTTCGATCCAAAATCGAACCTGTAGTAAAAAGGAAAAATACCAAAAGAAACGTAAAATAGAACAAAGTAAAATAATAAAACTAAAAATAAAAACCTAAAAATAAATCTAAAACCCTAAACCTAAAAACAAGTCCGCGTCGGCGGCGCCAAAAAATTGGTGTTATTTTAGAAGTGGTAAATAAAGGTTCGATTCTCGAACTTGTGAAGGTAATGATTTTAGAAAATATTGGACTAAATCTAAACTAATAAAAATCAGGAAAATAAACTAGAGATGATTTTTAGAAAATATGGGGAAAACCAGGAATCAGGAATCAGTTATTTCTAACAATTTATGTGATTAATCGGGTAATTCTTTTAAATAAATTAAGCTCAAATATTGCCAAAATAGGTTTTATGCAAACAAGTAAAGGTAAATCATAAGCATGGGACATCAGAGGTTGTTAACCCAGCATGACCCATCAAACAAAAACACCACTACTGAATGAAAACCGTTTTTTCTATTTCAAAACTATGCAATTTTAATAAGTAAAGAATTATAATTAATTAATTAAAAATAGAGTTACCACATAAAATTGAGAGAAAAACCTCCTCCATCATCCCAGTAAATATAATTAGCTCATGGTGAAGAAAACTTGCTCAAAAGATCTTTTCATTGCTCAAAATATTGATTACAAGGTTGAATAACGGTGCAACAGCTGAACAGACGCGTTTATAAGTGTTACAGAACAAGGTTCAGCTGTAACAGAAAGCTTTAAGCAACAGGAGTATTAAAAGTCTAAGGCAACAGGAGCAGAGCTGTAACACTGGATATGCAACAGATACAGACGTTGCTTAGTCGTCTTCTTCGGTGATGGCTGATGAAGAACAGTGCCGACGATGCACCAGCAGGTGACCGGCGGTGCCAGAACTCCACCGGAATTGCTCTGAATTGATCTTGGAGCTGCGTACCTTATTTCTGAAGCTTGTAAACTCTTTATATAGGCCTTTGGAGTCTTCTAGGATGTTCTAATCCCATTATAACTCGGTAGTTTGACGAGAATTTGATGCCAATCCAAAACAGGGATGTATTCCTGTTCCCGTCCAAATTCATGCTCCTCTGGCCCTTATCTTCGGCTTCTAGAGCTTCTAATCAATTTTACGAACCTTGAATTAGATTGGGTAACTCCCAATTTGCGCTGAAATCGCAAAGAAAATCTTATTTGAAAATCAGAAGTTTGCTGCCGATGAAACTGTCCCGATGAAGGTTTGACTCGGTCAACTGACTTTGACCGAGTTGACTGGGCCAAGTTGACCCGCTGAGTTGGTCCGATCTAGCTCATCCCGATCCAAGGGTGCCCCAATCCAAAGTGTGGGTGCCTTGATCCATTTTCCCGGGTGCTTTGAACACTTTTTGAGCTAATTTTTCCACAAATCTTTATTCTTCTAATGTACCTACAAAAGCATAAAAACACGTAATAGACACAAAATCGAATACTAACTCACTAGAATTAAGGTGCAATTTAGACACTAAAAGGTGTCTATCAGCTGACTCGGAGCTATTTGAGTCAGATATCATTTTGTACCTGACTCGTTGAGCACATATCTAACTGTAATATTTTTCTTTATAACTCTAGTATCTTATTAATTTCAAGCCAGATGTGATGAGTTAGATTCGAATGTAATGGGTTGGATTCATATAAGTCTGATTCAGACGAGTCAGTTGAGTTAGAAAAAAAATAAAAAACCTAAAAGAGAAAAATACAAACATAAATAAGAAATTAGAATAGCTTCAAAGATCCACCAAGATGAGATCATACCATGCTAATAGGACTATAAGTGAATCGTATAGATTGGAGTCACAAAACAGTTCACCATTATAAGGTGTCGAGGGTTCTCTTGATGATGAGATCCTGATGAATTTTCCTCATCCCAATAGGAAGAGTGAAGCTAAAAATACTAATTGTATGGGTATTCACCTTACGAAGAAACTTTGAAGTCGATTGTTGATGAATTTTTATTTCCACTGGAATAAAAAACCCTTCAAATTTACAGCACCAACTTTAATCCAAACGGGCGCATTAAACGATTGCATAAAGTGGCAGACCTGCTGAAATAAATTGGTACCAAACTTTGGGCTATTTTAGACCATGATAAATATGCTTCCAGGATTACTATATGAGGTGTTGTTGAAACTACTAATACTTCTCCGACATATTAATTCTCTATTGAAATGGTACAAAACATAGGAAAAGGTCGCAGTTTTGTTCACCAACAAAAGGGACATGTTATTATTATTAATAATATAACAAGAAAGCCTAATAAAAATTAAAATGATGTAGTAAACAATACTACCTCCGTTTCAGGAAAAGAGTTACTATCACTTTTTCATTTTAGCCTATTTTTTAGGTTAAAATGAAAAAGTGATAGTAACTCTTTTCCTGAAATGGAAGGAATATTATTTAAGGTATTATGGCATATTTAGTTGTTGAGAAAATAAGTTTTTTAATAACCAGACTTGTAAAATCCTTCATACCTTGGGTAATATTACCATTTCCATCAGAAAAGACAAAAATCTTAATCTTCTTAAAACAATTAATGGTATAATTAAAAAGCCTTTGCAAGGTGTGATGCCTTACGAGGATAAGCCCATGTACTTGATGGGCCAACTACAAAATATAACATATTTTTTACTAAAATGTGTTGGCATGTTAAGATAGACCGGTTGAGAGTTAGGTTACTATGAGGAACAATAAGAGATAAAGCGTAAATGGTGTTCATAAATAGGCAAACTTCATCAGCGGTGATGATCACTACTTGATGGAGCAAGTATCTGAGACTATCAACCTCCAACTGAGGGAGAAAAAGATTTTCATTAGTTTCATCTATAATCTTGAAGCCTTATATAGGGGCTTCCCATTCCAATAGAGGGGCTTCCCATGGTTGAAGGCTAACCCAAATATTGGATAAGGGATATCCTATGGTAATATCAAATACATATATTACCCTTTACTCTATAACCTAAACAAAAAACCTATTAAAACCTAAACAAAAAACTCTTCTTCTTCCCAACCGTAAATATGCTTCTCTTCAACTCTCTTTCTCCCCATTTTCTTCTCCATCAAATTCATCGTCTTCGATTAATCGTCGATTCGAAAATTTATAATCGTCAATCAAATACTATAATAAAGATGACAAACTCTACTAAAGGTATAGAAGGTAGCAGTGATTTGAATCCAAAACAATCAAACGAAGAAAACCCAACTCATCAAGAAATTAAAGAAGAAATCGGTGCTAAAGGCGATCAAACTCCCCAACCACAACCAGTGGTGTATATGAGGAATGATTCTACAAGAATCCATGTTATTTTTCTCCATTTTATGATTGTAATGTGTTAGAACGATTGATTTCAAGTCCAAAAATTAGGTTTCCAAAAATATTTATGGTTGGGTTCGATTGGAATCCCAACCGTAAATATATGTCTCAAGAACTTACGGTTGGGAACCCAACCGTAACTGGTTTCTTTTAAATTTTTACGTTCAGGTTATTTAAATACCCAACCGTAAATCAGAAAGAAGGAGATGAAGATGATATTTTACGGTTGGGTTCGATTCTGAATCCAACCGTAAATTATTTTGCACTCAAAGAAAAATTTGTATTTACAGTTGGGTTCGATTCTAATTGCCAACCGTAAATTATCCTGGATAGTTCAAATTTTTTGTTTTGAAGATCATTTACGATAGGGTTCGATTGTCAATTACCAACCGTAAATTCTCCTGGGTAGTTCAATTTTTTTTTTTATGATTATTTACGGTTGGGTTCGATTTTCAATTCCCAACCGTAAATTCTCCTATATAGTTGAACTGGTTTTGTGTTGATTCTTTACGGTTGGGTTAGGATGTCATTTTCCAACCGTAAAACTGCCAGAATCACAATTCCAAATAGTTACGGTTGGGTTCGATTGACAAGTTTCAACCGTAACCTGACAGTTTTTATTTTTCAAAAAGTAGACAAACCCAACGGCTTTTTTATTTGAAAAAATAGTCGTTGGGTATTTTTAAATATAAAAGGAAACCTTTCCCTTTCACTTTCTCATTATTCCCTATCCCTTTCATTCTCATTGTCAAGCACTAAACATGGTATACACTACCGATGAAGATGTTACAATTGTTAGAGCGTGGGTTACGCTGACCAAGCACGTCTACGATAGGCATATATTACCCAAAGCAACGAACCCGTTGATGAAGAAGACATCCTGGATCAGACATCCGATTCTTGGTGGAAGCGTTTGTTTAAGATTTTTGTGGGATTAGACGAAAATCACAATAGGACGTTCAGAGTCATTAGGAGAAGGTTTGAGGAGTTGTTTCAACGATTGGAAGCCTTGAAACAGGAAATGAAATCTCTAAAGGAAACTCATCCCACCATTTACGGTGCAACAAGAGTCTGTATATCAATCAATAATTCCTTCATCAAAAATAATTTTCAAACATACAAACTTACCATTGATATTTTTTTCCAGTGGGTCATGGCTCTCGACAGATATGAAACTATCCATGGCAAAACGTGTACGCATGAGGATTGCTATCGTATTTTGGAAGAAAGTACCTATCATGATTTCATCCTATATACTTAAGTGTTTAAGTGTAATCATCTAATGATCTATTTTATTTCATTTCCTTTAGTTTTTCCATTAATGTAAAAAATAAGGTCTTTGCCTACTCTTCTATTTCATTAGTGTATGCCTTTAATTTAATCATAATTCTCAGAGTTGTAAAAAACAATACCCCAAGTTCATTTACGGTTGGGACGCAAGTCCATACCCAACCGTAGACCATCCAGAATCTTAAAGAAGGACAGTTTTACGGTTTGGTTTTTGAATCAAAACTCAACCGTAAATATTCCTGAACCCTCAAAAATAGTATTCTAGTGTTTGCGTTTTTTTTGGGTTTTGTTTGTTTGAATGACCCTATTTACTTTAAATCTAGTAAAATTGAATGAATAAGTTTAAAAATTCAATTTTTAAACCCCAATTTGGAGTGAAAGGAAATACAAAAAATAAGGGTCCAGGAACATTTACGGTTGGGTTGGGACTCAAAAACCCAACTGTAAAACTGTAGGGAAAAAAATGACAGGTTTGCGGTTGGGTCTGGAGGACCGTACCCAACCGTAAGAATGTCATTTTTTTTCTACAGCTTTACGGTTGGATTTTTGAGTCCCACCCAACCATAAAGTTATTTTTTAAATTTTTTGTTTCATTTTTATAGCCCTTTTTGGTTTGAAAATAGAGCCGTTACGCATCTTCTTTATGAAGGAAAAAAAGGAGAATGGTTGAGTACATATCAAACCCATCTTTTTTTAAAGAAATTGCACCTTTCTTTTACAACAATCATCTCCAACAAAACTAGTACTCTAATATACTAGATTATGGCTCAACCTGGGGTTCAAAATCCTGATTTTACTTTGGATGAAGATTTATGTATTTGCCGCAACTATGTATTATGTTATCCAAAAAGAGGAGAAGAACGAAGGCAAGGTGGTATAATGAGTCAGAGTTATTGGCAAACAATCTATGAAAACTTTTGTTCTGAAACCGGCAACCCTTATAACCGTGATCACGTCAAGTTGATTTGTCGATATGGCACTATAAGCCGACAAGTCCAAGAATTTATGGCATTAGTTCGTATTATTGGTCAACTACGATTATGGCATTAGTTCGATTATCATACCAACCGTAAATGTTTTTGTAGTAAAACTAAAATTGGTATTTACGGTTGGGTTTGATTGTCAATTCCCAACCGTAAATTATCCTAGATAGATAAACTTTTTTTTGAAGATTAGTTACGGTTGGGTCCTATGCTAATACCCAATCGTAAAACTGTTACGATTGATTGTTCCGCCATGAAAATACGGTTACGGTTAGATTAGGATGAACACCTAACCATAATTGTTAGTTACGGTTGGGTACGATGTTGAAAACCCAGCCGTAAAACTGTTACGATTTGGTTTTCCGCCATGAAAGTACGGTTACGGTTTGGTTTGGATGAACACCTAACCGTAAATGTTGTCTACGGTTTGGTTCGACAAGAAAACCCAACCGTAATGTTCCCTGAATCACAAAAAAATTCATACTTTTTTACGTAATTTCATAAAATTTGAGCCATAAAAAGACCAAGAGCTTAAGTTAGAGGTATACCTGACTACTCTGGTTGAGTGAATCAAAATCTAGGGTTTTTAAAAAAACTACAGAAAATTCTCTTTCATTTCTTCTACTTTTTCTTCCCACCAAACAAAAAAAAAATTAATTTGATTTGATTAAGTATAAGATTATTTTAGATTAATTATTATTAGCCTAATCTATTAGCTAAGTAGTTTTACAAATATTAATTAAACAAGGGTAGTTTAGTCATTATAAAAATATAATGGATAAGGGGTTTTTGAAATTTATACCTAGTGTCCCTATTTTATCTTCACATGAAAAGCCCCTCTATTGAAATGGGAAGCCCTTATACGAGGCTTCATAATCTTTAGTCGGCCAAAAAAATTTCCAAAGGTTATTTTCCTTAGTATAGGTATTTTCTGATTTGAGATATAAACAGTCAAACACATATCATTTGTCTTCTATCTCCATTAAAACCTTTCAAAAATATCCCTCATTTATTTTCGTAGTAATACCATCCATCACCGAACCACCCAAGAGAAAAATAAACTAACATAAGATTTAAAGGAGATTACAATGTGAACGCGAGATCAATATAATCAAAAAGGGGAAATACTGATCAATCTTTTAATTGGTTAGCTTAGAAATCTTAGGAGATTTTTTCAAAAATTATATTTGCTTCAAAAGAACAGACTAAAGGAGATTGATCAAGCTTTGAGAAAAAAACCAACAAGACTATGAATAATCCAGGAATTATGTAAAAATGTGAAAAGAAATCTTAGTTTATATATTTTTATTGACAAAGGGTATTCAATGAAAATAGATTTGGGCAGGGACGAACCCAGGTGGACTAAAAATATTTTGACCTAGGTTAACATTATAAGCAAAGCCCAAAAATAAAGATTACATTTTTTTATAAGGGAGATTGACCAAGGACCTACCCGGGCTAATAAGTTTGTCCATGGGTCTGGGTTAGTTGAATATATTCTAGGAGTTTAAAAAACATACTTGGTTCTTAGTTCTTGAAATTTTGATTGATGTTGTTGTGGTAATTATATTTAAAGTTCTTAGATCTTGATAGTTTTTGGCGTGTTTTTTAAGAGATGAGAGTAAATCTAGGGTAAGTTAGAGGATTTTTAAAGTTCTAAACACAGTAATAGGTAGAAGCCTTACTAACCAGCAGCAGATGGCTTTGATTTGAATAAAACGTTTTTATTATGTAAGGTTGCTACAGGATTACTATATTTCATTGAAGTTACTAACCAAGTGTATCTAATGGTTATGATTGTTTTGTTTTATATATATTTAGTAATTCATGTGGATGGTTATGATTGCTTTGTTTTATATATATTTAGTAATTCATGTGGAAATTGATAACCCCTGGAATAGTTTTGGTAGCTAACCTTCGATTGAACTCCATATCAACAATGCACCAGCGTTTAGAAAATGATCGTAATGATGGAAATTACGGTGATTAATTTTACGATTGTTGTAGCGGAAAAACAAATAAAAGGATGAAAGGGTAAATCGTAAGAATAAGAGAGATCAAAATCGTACAAGGCTAGCCTAAACCAAGAAAATGGTTGTTCCAGCCTTGCTTCGGTCACAACGGAGAGAAGGGAAGCATAGAAGGATTTGATCAGAGCTTAGTGAGTTATAATCGAAGAAATCGATTCTTTGTAGCAGAGTTCAAGTACAGAAAATGAAGTTGTTTATGATAGTCTGATGGACTTTTAATAAACATATTGTCTCACTTGTGTTGTTGTTCTATGGTGTTCATAACCATAATGCTCACTAATCCCTTCTCTAACAATATTCCATTTAATTCATTCTCATCGTGGGTGTTAAGTTACACCTCACAGGCTATGGACCAGCAAACCAATACCGTAATGAGTATTCTCTTGTGAATTATCTGATCTCTCGTAAATTTGCTAGTTGGGTAATACGGGTAAGTCTTTTAATTAATTAATCGAGTAAACTAACTTCTAGTGTTAACTCTAATAAGATTACTAAGTCTAAGCTTGGAAGTGCGCAAACTTGGAAGCACCACATTGGTAACTACATTTGTTATGAAACAAACTTTAAAATTAAAATAAATATATCACATTTAATGATAGATTTGTGTGACGATGCAACTTTTACGACACGGTGTAGAATATGATCATAATATAGATTTTATGTCATATGGCAGACTTTTGGCTAGGTGATATATTTTATGGCACAATGACAATTTTTACATCACGAGGAAAAATTTGGGGCACTCTATAAATGTTAGGTCACGTATCAATTTTTTGGTTACTAAGCAAATTTTAAGTCATATAACAGATTCTGGGCACGCGGTAGATTTTGAATTATAGTTAGTAAGTTTTTGGTTAAGATACAAATTTTGGATGACGAGGTAAATATTTAATCACAAGAAAAACATTGGCTTATATGGAAAATTTTGAGTCACAAGGCGAATTATAGGCCACGAGGTATAATATTATGGGTCATTGACTTTATACATTCCATTTTCGCTTTTAAAAATTTGGATCCCGCTGCCAAATTTGGGTCGTAAGCAATTTCGAGTCATGAGGTGTATTTCAACCAACACGGTAGTTTTTATATTAGAGGTAGATTGGTTTATGTGGCTAACGAGGAAGATTTTAGTTCATAGGCACAATTGAGGTCATTAAACAAAATTCAAAACTTTCGTAAGTTGAATAAGTTTGTAAGCAATTTCGAGTCATGAGGTGTATTTCAACCAACACGGTAGTTTTTATATTAGAGGTAGATTGGTTTATGTGGCTAACGAGGAAGATTTTAGTTCGTAGGCACAATTGAGGTCATTAAACAAAATTCAAAACTTTCGTAAGTTGGATAAGTTTGGCATGCTATAAGAATATGGGGCCATGTCTCACATATTGAGTCACTAAGAGCGTCCATAGTTGGACGATCATACCAAAATACTAAAGAGTAAAATTTTTGCTCTTTACTCCACTTGAAATGCAGTGGTAATTTGATCGCGCGTTACACTAACATAACACCTGTCGTTGGGCGCACACATAGATATACGTCCAATAAAATTGTGTTATACGGGTGTTAGCGTAAGATAACGCTTGGTTGGGGCGGAAGCAAAGTGAACGCTTGGTATCAGACGCTACCCAAACTAACGTCTGATGATAGACGCATGCTTAAAGTAACACCCAGATGACAGGCGCGTGTGTAGATGAACGCTTGATGGAGCGTTTCACTAGCTATACGTCGGGTTAACATTCTACACGTGCAGATGATTTGTGTGGAAAATGAAAACGGGCGCGCGAGTAACTGAACGCCTCTCAATCAGGCGGTATGCTGGGGTCATGCCCGTCTCCACGGTAAGTTTTTTAAATAAAGTGTTACTCTAGGAGCACGCTTAAGTTTACGCTTAAGTTTTTTAGACCCGGTGATCATGATCTGTACCAAGCGTTACTCTTACGATAGACGCACGGAGTCTAAAACTTCAAACACAAATTTACCCTCCAAAACTTCAAACACCTACGGTTCATTATAAAAAAAGATTGAAATCAAATGTATGCTTGATAACTCTGTTTCTACGAACTTACTACTTAGTAAGGTGGTAGGGATTCAAGGAAAGAGGAAGAACTCATTGTTGTATTATAATGTCAAGCCAATGACTTCAACTGTTATTGATATTTTGCTCCACCCACTTTTGTTTCAAATGAATCCATATAAACAAGCATACACATAGGAGCACGCCTAACACAGGCGTTGTGTTAGGAGCACGCCTAACACAAGCGTTATTCCAGCCGAACGCTTGTTACCAGGCGTGCTTCTGGCGTTACGTTTGATTGGACGTCCACTTAGGTGAACGTCTGATAGGCGGAGTTTTGGTTCACGCCCGTTTGTTGAGACGCACGTCTAGTTAAACGCCTGACATCAGACGGAGAGTCAGCGTCACGCCTAGAACGAGACGCAGACCTAGGTTAACGCCCCGCTATATTTGGGTTTGGTCCAGTTCTGGGATCAAATTTGATCCCCAACAGTAACAAATCCGGACCAAACACCATATTTACTCGCCCCACTATGGTTCAATTTGGACGGACCAAAGACCAAATTTGTGTTTGGTCCGTCCTTTGCTTGTCCCACTGTGGACGCTCTAAGCAACTTTTTAGTCATGTCATAACAATAGAGTTTTAACTATTTAATTCACAAGGTAAATTTTGGATTAAGAACTTAATTTTTTTTGATAACGTAATTTTTGGTCCATGCTACATACTTTGAGACCCAAGGTATATATTGGATCAATAAGCAAAACTAGGTCATATGAAAGATTTTGTATTACAATGGAACTTTTGGATCACACTGCAAAATATTGGCCCTATGTGAACTTTTTGTTCCTACTGTCAGATTTTGGGTTTATCTTACACATCTACAAACTCAGACCACTCACCTTTTATCTTAGTTTTATTGAATTAACTCGCTTAGATTTATGCATAGGGAGTACACCAAGACCAGCTTGTTGTCTAAGAATTTCAAACTTATCCTTTTTTCTGAGTCCATCTTAGTCCACTCATCCGGGTGTTGCTTGATGTTTTGTCTTTTTGTTTTATTTTATCCTTAGATTACTCATTTTTAATAAAATTATTACAACAAGAAATTTGGAGAAGAAATATGGAGAAGGCGAGAAAGAAATGTGGAAAAGAATAGAGAACCAACCATTGAAGATAGAGTTTTCACCGGACGACATAGTGTATATCGTTCAATAAAGACTCTGTCTTTAGGTGATTTTTCCATAATGGTTCGACTAGATTTCCAACATGGCATATCAAATCAATTTTTTTTGCTAGCCTCCATAGGAACCGACCTTAGCTAGACAAAACTACTTAATTTTGATCGGTCAGCAGATCCGAGCCTCAGACAGTGTGTGCGACCGCATATGGCCCAGCTATGACCAGGGCCTTTTTTATGATAATCGAACTTCCTCCTATATACTCTAGTCAACCTCAAATTATTATCAATTATCAAGCTCAACTCTAGTCAACCTCAAATTACAAGATCATCCCAATATGCATTTTATTTACATGTTCTATATTTTTAAAGCCCACCCTAATACATATCATCTGTCTAAAAATCAGGAAAAAAGATAATTCTTTAAGAGGATTCGATCCCACGACCTTCACCATACTCGACTGAAGCACAGTCCATCAAACAGATTCGAACAGAACCAATGGTTGACTGTATGTTTGTATCATATACCTACATATTGGTTGTATGTATGGTATTTGATTTTTGAAAAGAGAACTGCTAGATTAACTGTGGGAAATCCTATTGAGAGATCCAACAATGATCTGGGCTTCCCTCTATTATTAGGATAGGTAATAGTTAAAATGGGGCTAAACCACTCTCACATGGGATTGACCATATAATTTTCCCTCTATTAATCTTGTATTTTCGTTTTGAAAATAAAATAGAGTCGTCTTACATTTACATCATGATTCTGACCTAATTTAAACAACCATTAGACCCTCAGGTGTAAATATAAACGTAACTTATGGCTATGCGTTTTAAACTTTTTCAGCATATTTTTATTCTTGCTGCGGTTGAACGACAACAATTTTTTTTTAATTTATCATCGTTGCGAAATTATCGAAAATTAAAAAAAGAAAAAAGGTCATATATTAAATTCACACTAGACTCTTCTAATCGTAGGATAGGCTCTGTCGGTCAGTACCAATCGGTATCACCGAACCGTATCGTATGTGTATCAAGTACGGATACGATTCTGCGAACCATGACTTAGAAGACATCATTAAATTACGTACTAAAACCTCACATAATATAATAACTCCGGTGAGCTAAACCGGAACCAATCTATAAAGTGTTTCCTCTTTCAACCCTCAAACCTGTAAAATATATTTCATCTATATGCTTCCGATGCGGAGTGCGGTTCCTTAAGTTTTGTTTCTCCCAAGTCCCAAGTCCCAAGTCCCAAGTCAGACAACCGAAAAATTGTATGATTGAGGAGATGAGCCAAAGTCCAGTATCACTGTTGGGGACAAAATGATGGTTGCCCGAAGTGAAGTCATCATTTTCCGAAGCCTAATTTGGCCCGAAGCGACGTCATCACGTCCCGATCCCGAAGCCACGTCATCACGTCCCGAAGCCACGTCATCATCCCGACCGTTCCATCTCGTCCCGATGTTATCATGTCCCGAAGTGACGTCATCATTTCTCACAGTGACGTCAGCAATTCCCGTTCCAGCCGGTGCCCGATCTGTCCTGTCCCGATCCATCCTGTCCCGAACATGTTATCCCGATCCAGTCATTTCGATAAGGTGGACAGATGGACGGATAGGAAGGTGCCACATGGAAGCATTAGAGAGTGAGAGAGTAGACAGGTGGACTCCCATGAAGATGCCACATCACCAACAACATTTGATACTTTCCTTAAAAGAAAAGAGAGAAGGACGTAGAGGGGGATCAGGCTCTTCTTCTTGGGAACTTGATCTCCTTGTAAACACCATAGCTCCAATGGAGCTTTCTGTATTTGTAATCAGAAACATCAATAAAATCCTCTCAACTTCACTACCCGTGGACGTAGGCCATTCATGGCTGAACCACGTTAAATCGGTGTTCAATTTCTCTTCTTTTTGATGAATTCAGATGATTGATTTTGGTTGTTTTGGTCTGATGAGAATTTCTGCCCAAACAATTTGGCGCTAAAAACAGGGATTGGTTTAATGGATTTATCCAACCTGTTACACAAAGATTTGAGAATTGAAGATTTAGGGTTTTCTGAGTTCAATCAAAATTAAGGATTTGAGAATCAAATTTAAGTTTACATACAATTGGTAAAGATATTATGCTACTGATAGGAGAAAAAAGATTGGGTTATGATTGAATTGAAGTTATGAAGACAATTTAATGAAGAATTAAAAAGCTGGGAATTCTATTTCTTCATTGTCTGTAGCTTCTCATCCACTTTCCCATGTTCTTCATCTGTTAGAGTTCGTCACCTGCGAAGAAGAAGATCTCAATCGAGGAGGAAAATCGGGAGATTAATTGTGAATCCCTACAATTTCGAATCAATTTCATCAAAAAATTAAATAACACAGCTGTCAGCTTGCTCAAGCAATTTGGATGGCAACCTTCCCTCAAGTTCTTCCACTATGTGCAAACATCATTCTCTAACTCAGTGGATTTTATCTTGGAATGAGGCTTCTTTTGACATCAATCGCTATGCTAGTTAGTATCAGTTTTCTCCTACTCCTGGTCCAAGCCTCAGAACAGAGAAATGTTCATCAGAAATTCTTGAGGTAGAGTAAAATCCACCCAATTTTTGCAGTTGAAGAATCATGATTTTTGAGGTAAGTGATTCTTACCCAAATGATCCAAATGATGTTCATCCTTTTGCATGATGAATGGTAAGGTTTCTGATTTCCACTTTTTAGTATTAAACCGAATGCATCTTGGGATAAGTATTTCACTTTGAATTCCTCCTTAAACTGATGATTTGAAGAACAAAAAACTTTGGGGGTTTCTCCCAACTCTGTTTGCAATGTCAAATGAGTATATATCATTTAAATGGGTTTACAAAATTCCACTAAACTTTTGGGTTTTAACAATTGTTATAGTTTACAATTAAACTTAGTAAGCATGGCTTCCTGATTTTCTATGCTTAGTATTTCAACTTTCTATATTTATAGTGTCCTAAAGATCTGATTGGGTCACACTGCATTAGGGAATTACATATGATACTTCAACAAGATTTGTAAATTCTATTGAATACTTACTTGTTCTCTACCTCACTATGTGCAAATGAATATATGTAACTGCTAATAAAAATGTTGTGGTGTTTGAGACTGTTGAGAATTTGTCACCTATTTGATCATTGACAAATTCTAGCTTTCCTGAGTATATTTCAAGTTTCATGCTTACATTTAGCTATTGAAATTTAATTCATGAGTATAAATATCAAGTCAACTGTTAATTCTAATCCTTGAACTATTTAAAGCTTCCTTAATTTGTTCAACAACTCAACTAGATTGTGTTAATCTTTAGAAAAGTAATTTCTATGCAATCTAACAACTACAAGTCCACAGCTTCATATGTTTGAGACTAGTTCTTATCTCAATATATTGTTGACAGTTAACTTGAAGTATAAGAATACAATTCCATAACTCAAAGCATACAATTGTCTCTCATATGTATCAGAACTGTGCATCTTAATCGCAGTCTCAACTGTATTTCATTCATCTAAATTTTAGATATTTTTTGTTCATCTTGTATGAACTGATATAACTTGTAAGCATGCGTTCAAAATCAGTTCAGTCAGTTAATTTCAAGAACTCCTAGTTCTGCTTTGTTAAGTTTTAAGTTCGTTATGTGTTGCTTAATCTAAAATCCTTAAGTCAGAATTGATTCACACAGTCATATATGCAGGAAACATATTGATAGAGTAATTGGTTAGTAATAATTTCTAATATTATTAAGTTCTATCAATCGCCCTAAAATTTTATCCAACACAGAAAATAATCGTATTCTAATTCTCATATAAGCTTAGTTTATGATACATGTACATGTAAAGAACTCAATAAGCTTCAACGTCTGCGGCTTAATATGCAACTTTAAGATGCAAATGATTAGGACTCCATTTGTTATCTATTTATACTTGAGCATGAAAATAACTTTGATGTATCTAATTCCCTTCCTAGGTTGCAATATGTTTTTTCTTCTGATTTTCTAATGCATGGCGCAAAGGCTTTGGCTGTTCTGTAGCTACTACAGACATAAATGAGTACCGAAAGCTCAGCACCAAGGTAACTCCAACAGAAGAAGTGCTGAGTACTCTCAAAATTAACTATCTAGAGCTCAAAACAACTGTACACAAAGCCCAGAATTGCACTAAAATGGATTTGTGAACTGATGCTACTGCCCTCAACTCCAAGGCGAGTTATCTGATTATTATGATACTAAGAAGGATAACCCGACAAGTGATGTACAAGGATCTTGGTCCACAGGCAACAAGGAGTTTTGAGCAAAGATTCCAAGATGTAAAAAGGGTACTGCATATGAAGCCATGCATCCCGTCTACTTCCAGCTGCCACTATTCTTTCGCAACCAGGCAGCAACTCAAACTTCATAAATTTGTGGACATGGGAATAGCTGTTGTGCAACTTTGGTTTTTCCACCTCAAAGCTTCAAATGGGATCCTTCTGATGATGCGTATATGCTACTGCTAATGGACAAACATCCGGAAATAAGTATTCATAATCTTACACTGTGAATAGAGGCATGAGTTCATCTTTGATTTTCAATAATCATCTATGTGTGATTTAATAATGAATTTTCTTTACTGCTGTAGAGCATAAACTTATTCTCACATATTTGTAATCAAATCATGCTTGAGTGCTTCTTTAGTTGATGACAGGATATTCTTTAGTTTTCCATGGTGAATCCATCAATATAATATCCTGTCTTCTTGACTTAATCTGTTGTCTGATGACTGAGTGATTGATTCTTTGTTCATTTGAATTCAGTTCATATGCTCACTAAATTAGCAAGTGAAACCTCAAGGGGAAATCTCTATTGTGTGATTAAAATGGGTTTGATATGTTCTGTTCCTGTTGAGATGCATGTGTATGAATCACTACAGGGAAAAACTAATTGTAATAGCCTGAATTAGGCTGGAATACCCAGAAAACAAATAAGACTTTGCTGAATTTTCTTCCCAGTGAGTCGACTCACTGAGTTTGATCCAACTCAGTTGAGCCAGACCAATTAGCTTAATTCAAATCTCTTTGCTTATAATTTTGCTGCATTTATTATTAATAGATAAAATTTTCTTTTTTAACTTAAAAAAATAATAAATAAATAAAAATAAAATAAAAATATATATATATATAGCAATAATAATTATTATAAATTAAATTAAATTAAATTGTTATAGCTAGATAATTAGCATCACAGTTTCAACAGATGAAAGAGGACATCCGTTGATCCGCAAACATTTCAAAAAAGATAATTATACACTATCTTTTTTAATTTTTTAATTATAATGTTAATTGTGTATCTTAAGTAGCAACTTTAATATTTCTTAACTATCATTTTTAAATGATTCAATCATGATATACCTTGATCGTACTAAAAAAAAAAAAAAAACATGGACTTATTTAATTTGTAAATAGCACAACTATATAATGAATTAAATGATAAAAATTTCTTAACTAGTATTCACAATATTGCAAGTCATTTTCTTATTTAACATACATTTTTTACTCATTAATTGCTTCATCTGAATCACATATGATATCATGCACTATGATAATTAACCACATAATCATCTATGATAGAAACCTATTGATTTAATATGATGTATTCTTAATTTGCACAAATTCTAATTTGTTTGATTAGATTTAACTGTAGTATGCAATTAAAAGCATGAAGATCATTTTTAACTTGTACCCATTTAATATTATGAAATGTTTAAGACATTTTTATGAAGTCTGAAGATACCTATAAAGGACATTTCAGAGACGCGGCAGCCATCCAATAATGATGCACTGGGGGGGCATGCTATAAAGAAATCAAATTTTTACCTGTGAAATGAGTTAAATACTGCTCGCCAATTAGGTATTTCATTTTAATAATTTATTAATGCTAAATAGAAATAATATATTTCGCTACTTTATGTTGTATGCCTTGTACTTCTTAACATAAGGAAGCAATTAATACCTTAAATGAGCCTTCAAGAAATGATACTTCAAATGGCTCATACTTCACAAAGAATATTCAGTAAATACTTCAATTTATTCTGAACTTCTTTGAAAGGCGATACCTCTTATACTTCTTGCGGCAATCTGAACGCTCCTACAGGAATTGTCATTCAAAAATGGGTATCTCTTTCAACCTATCATCAAATATTTCCGGAAGACGAATACTTCTACATTTGTATACTTCTGATCTCTCAAACAATGATTACTTCGGAATAAAATGATATTTCATCTGGATATTTCCCATATCTTATTTAAAATATATTTCATATTTTCTTCCTATATATGTTTCTCATGTATATAGAAGAATATGGGATATGTCTTAAATAAGAAATGAGAAATATCTGGATGATTTTCAAGTATACTTTTCATCTACTTCTCAGGTATATTTCTTACCGATATTTCTCCGTTCAGGAGACAAGAAAAGACTAGTGGATACTTCCCTAAGGAGGGAACTCATGTAAGAGTCTTGAAATAAGGCTAATGGGTCCATCCCCAAAGAGGGGACCCATGTAAGAGTCTTAATAAAATGATGGACCACACATAATTTACTCCATGCCTGAGATAAATTAGGCGTGTGTTCCTACTGAGCTCAGTGGCTAGAGCAAATTTATGGGACACATTAATTTACTCCATGCCCGAGATAAATTAAGGGTGTGTTCCTACCGAGCTCCGTGGCTAGGAGACATGGTAAGACTATTGGGTCACAGAACCTAAGTAAGAGTCTTGATACAAAAAGAGTACGTTCGGGACCAACCCTGTATCTTACCCATGGCCCGGGTTTGTTTCGTATGTGTGGGATCTTGATTGTCATAACTCCATGTAAGGAGGTGCTTCGTTGTAAAAAATATCAACCTAGGGTTCAAATGAACCTTGTGGTGAAAAACTAACGATCAATATATATATATATACAAAATTTTGTTTTGCAGGGACAAAAATGCAACATAACATGGAAATGCATAAACAACATCAACAACCACATTATGATTCAGACAAGATGAGTGGTAATTTTCTTAAGACTTCTTCTTTGAACAATTCTCAAGAAAAGGGGGCAAGTTGTTGGGGACAAAATGATGTTCGCCCGAAGTGATGTCATCATTTTCCCGAAGTGATATCATCAAGTCCGAAGCCTAATTTGGCCCGAAGCGACGTCATCACGTCCCGATCCCGAAGCCACGTCATCACGTCCCGAAGCGACGTCATCATCCCGACCGTTCCATCTCGTCCCGATGCTATCCTGTTTCGAAGTGACGTCATCATTTCTCATAGTGACGTCAGCAATTCCCATTCCAACTGGTGCCCGATCCATCCTGTCCCGAACATGCTGTACCGATCCGGTCATTTCGATAAGGTGGACAGATGGACGGATAGGAAGGTGCCACATGGAAGCATTAGAGAGTGAGAAAGTGGACAGGTGGATTCCCATGAAGATGCCACATCACCAACAACATTTGATACTTTCCTTAAAAGAAAAGAGAGAAGGACAGAGAGGGGGATCGGGCTCTTCTTCTTGGGAACTTGATCTCACTGTAAACACCATAGCTCCAATAGAGCTTTCTGTATTTGTAACCAGAAACATCAATAAAATCCTCTCAACTTCACTACCCGTGGACCTAGGCCATTCATGGCTGAACCACGTTAAATCGGTGTTCAATTTCTCTTCTTTTTGATGAATTCAGATGATTGATTTTGGTTGTTTTGGGCTGATGAGAATTTCTGCCTAAACAATCACCATGCCCCAGAACTCAGGAAGTAATGTCGTTCTTCTTCTTCTTTTCCTGCAAATTTAAAACCTAATTCTCTTTTTTATAGTTTCGTATTTCCGAAAACTGTGACTAGTAGGGTTTAGCCAGGGTTTTTATGTTTATTTACATGAAGAATTAGACTTTGATTTCATATAAATGTATGAGAATCCAAATTGGTTTTCTTAGTATTGATTATAAATTTAGTTAGGGGTTTTCTGTTAATTAGGGTATCTTGAAGAATCTTTGCATCTTTAATCGTTAAAATGCTTCTTTAAAATTGAGAATTCCCCTATAAAGTATGAACCAGACTTATTTAGCTCAAATACATTCTTTTAGTGAATGAATGGTAATTTTCATTATTTGTTTGAAACACTGAATTTGAAGAGTGATCTATGATCTCACTGTCGTCTACATCTGTTTCCCCAGTTTTCAATTTTTTATACTAAGGAATCCCTCCTTACAATTTTATCGCCTTCTACTTTTGGTCTTGAAAGTGACAAGTGTCCTGCCTATAGGACCTCCGAACAAACCATATTGATTCATTGAAGCCCATCCTAACATTGGAGTGTGTGGTTTACTGGCTTCACACAATTTGCTTGTTTAGGATTTCACTCTCCCATTTTCCTAGCGGTTGAGTAGGTAGTTGTTTTTCGGGTAGGACACAAGGACTCTTTTGCTTCCAGCTTATATGTTTTCAGCTTAGATTTCAGTAGTCTCTAAATGGAAACTTCCAGAACCTACAAAACTCATGCTTTTGGTATACAATTTAGTACACTTTCTATAATTAAACATCAGGAATCTTGTAACTTGTTATATGTTCTTGCATAACTCATGTGTTTGATGGCAGTTTATTTAAGTAAACTGCAAAAGTTCTATTGTCTGCCAATTCCTTCACATCCCCAATAGGAAGACACTACTAGCTCATCCTGACAGTGGTTAATGCGGCCTACTAGCTCTTTACGATCTACATGCTTAGTCTTTTTCCTAGCGCATTGTGGTTAGTGGGTGGTAGACGCTTTTGGTTTCAGTGTCTATGGTTAGAAGTTAGAACTCTGTTTCAGTCGTCTCTTACCAAAAAGATGCAGAACCAACACAACTCATGCTTTCTAGCTGTAGTTTATTTTTCACTCGAACTTTCTATGCCCCTACATCAAGGATTTTGTAGTGAATGGTAAATCCTTGCAATTTTTACTTTTCTCGGATAACTCGTACTTATTTGCTATTTGCTTCCTGTGGAAAGAAAAGTGCAAAGTTAAATTAGCTAAAACCTTTACTTTCTCTTTACTGGAGAAATATCTGAGGACATGTGTAAACATCATAAGTGAGGGGATTATGATACTAAGATGAAGGCGAAGCACTGAAGAGGACTTCTTGGTATTACGCAGTAAACGAGATATCTACCACATCAACTAGAACTTAGGACGCATGGAAAGCAAAAGAAAAGATCAACGGTCAAGTTTCAAAGGGGAGAAAAAGCATTAAATTACCTTACAGAACACGCGTGATGTGATCAGAAGCATTTAATGCACCTGACAAGAATCAACGTACACTCTTCAGGTCATGACTAACGAAAGAACAAGAAGTCACTATCGCCTCGGGTCGAATCCAGAGCAAGTTAAGACGAAGATCATCATATTGAGAGAACCAGAGAAGACTTGCGGCATGACATCAAGAGATTCGGTCCATACTCCTAAGCAAACTACCGCAATTCAGATACAAGCGTCCAACATTGATGTTTGGTTGTATAATACCTTTTTCCTATAAATACTAAGCTCCGCCAAAAGAGAAGGCTGGTTACGTTATTTGGAGAGAAAGTTGTATCAAGTTTGAGAGAGTAATTGGGAGTGTATTTGGTGAGATTGAGTCTGTCCCAAAGCGTCATTGACCTTTGTAGAAGCTAAAAGATCCATACAAGAGTTGCTCATGTTTCAAGAACACCAAAGGTTATAGATCTCCGAGCTTTAAGGTGTCAATGACACTTTGTTAGAAGCTAATGTAGATCTGAGTTATTTAAGGTTTAACATCACAATGGATTTGAAAAATATTTAAGTTTCCCCATTCTCAGAGTTATAAGCATAAGAAAACTTTTTATAAGTGGTAAAAGGGATTGCTACAAGCTAATTTTTTCTTTTCTAAAACCTAAAAGGATTTCGTTATTTTTTTATTAGAAAAGTAATGGTGGAAACCTTCATAACCTTAGGTTCAGGAAACCAAAACTAAAAGGAGAAACTCAGATCAGTTGAAGCCAAAAGTCATTCGAATGATCTGAGCTCAACTAATAGAGGTCGTAGTCTAAACTTCACAAAGTTCGTCGGATATTTTTAATGGAAAGAAAAGAAGTTAAGATCAAAGAAAAACAAGATTTTAGAAAACAAGGTTTCTCTGCATATTTTTTAAAATGTCACCCAAGGAAACCGGAGCCGACAAATCGGTCAGACTCCACTTACTCAGTAGCAGAAAAAGTAGACTTGCACTAAAACTTAACTAAGAAAAACCTAGGATTTTTGGCTATGACGCTCTTTTCCAAAAAAACCACCTGGACGACAACAAATCTTTTTCTAAGGGGAGGAATTCAGACGAGAATCGGTCCCTAAGGAAAACCCGAAAGGGTTTAGTCCGATAATGTCGTCTAAAAAGTGCTAGAATCATCATTTCCTAGGCTTCATTTTATGAGTCTGCTAGGCGCATAAGCCAGATGATGGAACAGGGAGACCTAGGATGTAGAAGATCATAACATGAGTGATTCGGCAGATAAGACAGATAACCACCTATGAACACTGACATTGTTGGTTGTAAACTGTAGGATTTGGGGATTAGTACTTGAAAAAAGAAACTTTAAAAATATGTTATATTTCCCTTAATAGGTTATAGTGAGTCAGTGTGTTTCTCTTCTGGACATATGTCAACATCGGGGACAAGCAAGATTCGATGGCCAGTTCGTTAGCACCAACAAGACATCTACGCAGTCGAACGACAGCAGGAGCAAGTCTATAAGGACTCACGACTTATGGGAAGGAAAACAACCCCAATCCAAGACAGATCCTAGCATGAGGAACCCGACCCGAGATGCCACCAGTGAAAGAGGAGATCATCCCGGTCCGACCAGCTAATGTGCAGATTCGTGAAACTGCAAGAGGTGGAGAGTATCCCCTCGATGGATTTTCCGCTTCGGACGGTGAGGAAGAACATGCACAAAGAAGGGCTCACGAAAAAGAGCACAAGATGATGGTTGAGATGGCGCGAAAAGAAACGTCCGAGACATAACCAAAAAGGAAGCGTTAGATCATGCTATGGAAAATACATCTGGCGGAGGGAGGCAGCATTCCGAGGAGGGACAACCCATCTAGTCACGAAAGCACATATGCGACTCTGGAAAGGATCTTGGCAAACCAACAAAAACAGGAAGAACTGATTAGGGCACTAGACAGAAGGAACTTACTGCTAGGACAAGAGAACAACTTACTAAGAGAAGATGGTTGAGACATGGAAGCTTATCAAGGGAGTATCCAATAGAGGGATCTAGTGATAATACGCACTCGGCATCTGGAGGCACGATTCGAACTACACCCAGCATGAGTAGAACAAAAAAGCCCGCTTCTCCCAGGCATCCAAGTCCAGAACCCGAGTTGCAACATGGAAGATATTATAGGGCCAGAGAAGACTGTACCTCTGAGGAAGAACCCAGGAAGGAGAATTGAAGGCGCACACAGACCATGCCAGAGAAGGTAAAAAATCTGGAGGCAATGATCAAGAACATGGTGGGCAAAGGAGATGATGACAAGTTGGTGGAAGTAATGACGGAATCTAAGAAAACCCCATTCACCAGGAGATTGACGAATGCTGAGTTTCCTCCAAAGTGCATTTTCCCAACTTTTGTGACAAGATTCGATGGGACAGATGATGCGGTGGAGCATATCAAGATGTACGGCATGTCACTTTAATGGAGACATAATGATATGGTGATGTGCAAATTCTTCCCAGCAAGCTTGGATGGAGAGGCAAGGACTTGGTTCTACTCACTCTCCCAGGGATCAATCGGGACCTATGAGGAGCTAACTGAAATATTCTTGGAGACTTACATGCACAACATCATACACATACCTCGGGTGAACAAATTGTTTACTCTAGCCAGAGAACACAAAGAATCTCTTCGATCACTTACAAACATGTGGAGAAAGCTACGCATCAAAATTGGAAAAGTACCAGTGGACCAGCAGATTCTGGGGTTTGAAAATGCTCTAGAAAAGAAAGACCCAATCTACGTAGCTATCTACAATAAAAAGCCTCAGACTCTGAAGAATAACAGGAAGCTGCAGAAATATTACATTGCTCTCGAAGAAATACAAGAAGGGGTGCAGGAAATCCAAGTCTATGAAACCACGAAGGTGGCAGAACCGTCTCGGGCTATACATACCATTCCTTATACAGAGTCTAGACGAGTTGAGAAAAGAGGAGAGCGATACGATAAGAGTGCGACCTCAAAAATGTGGGTCCAGAAAGGGAAAATGTCTAGATTCTAAGATAAAGTGTACGTTCCATTGAATGCCCCCCTGGAAGAAATTTTCAAGGAAGTAGAGAAGCGAGGAGACATAAATTATCCCTCGAACCGATGGGTGCAGTTTGAGAGAAGTAAAGACCACCATGACTACTGTGCTTACCACCAGTATAAAGGGCATTCAACTAACAACTGTCGAGATATAAAGGAGATTGTGCAGCACTTGATTCGAGATGGCTTTTACATAAGTATGTGAGTACTCAACCTGCACCAGCAGAAGTGTCGGTACACCAAGTAAGAATTAAAAGAGACGCTAGAGTCCTCCAATGCAGCACGGTTTCCCACTCATCAACCCAAGTTTTTCAGCTAGGAAGTGGAATTATGTCTCGAGTTCACAAGAGAGACCACTTGGGAAAGGAAATATACAGTGTATCCAAGACTCTGCCGATGGAGTCATGGATGATGCAGCTAACATCCTTCTCTGCAAAAGATGTGTCTTTGAATGGGGAAGCTCATGCACACCCTTTGGTAATTACACTGATGATTGAGGAATGAGGAGTAAAGAAGATATTGGGGGATAACGGAAGTTCTGTTCTATGACACTTTCAAAATAATGGGTCTATCAGATGACATCCCTATCCTTCGACTTATAGCATATATGGATTTAACGGGTCGGTTACCAAACCCAAAGGCGAGGTTCCTTTAAGAGTATTACGAGGAGAATATCTAGACACTGTTACTACTTTCTGTGTAGTGGACGTCGTTTTACCCTACGAAGCCATAATCGGGAGACCATGGATTGCAGGGGTTAAAGGGGTAGCATCAGCATATCACCAGCGACTGAGGTTCCCGACCCGGTGGAAGTAGCAGAAGTGGAGGAAGATCCACAAGTTGCAAAGTTATGTATTCAAGCAGACATCCAGCAAAACGAGGACAAGCGAACCAGGAACAGAAGAGAAAAGAACCGCATCCAAGGAAAGAACCACCCACAAGAGATAGAGGAAATGTTGACATTAGCCCAGGAGATTGAAAAAGAAAGCAAGAGTCGGGATGCATAGTAATTACAGTTCGCAACCCCTATCGAGGAACCCCAAGCAACATTTCACGTCTTTGGAACCAATCCAGGATCTTAACATCGGGTCGGAGAAAGAGCCGAAAATAGTAAAGATAGGATCGTTGTTAGATTTGGAGCAAATCACAAACCTGAAAGCTTTGTTGTAGGAATACATAGATGTGTTCACATGGAGCATGCAAGAAATGAAGGGAATTGACCCAGAAATTTGTTGTCATCGCCTGAGAATAGATCTAAAATTTAAACCCATTCAACAAAAGATGCGGAGAATCGCACCAGAGCTACAGGACTCAGTAGAAGCCGAGTTAAAGAAGATACAAATAGCTTGAGTCATCTGAAATGCGTAATATCCGGTATGGATGTCAAACATGGTAATTGTACCAAAGAAGAATGGTGGGGTCCGAATCTGCATAGATTTCAGTGATCTTAACAAAGCATGCCCGAAGGAAAGTTTTCCACTACCGAGTATAGATCAAATGGTCGATGCGATTAATGGTCACGAGGCGCTGACTCTCATGGACGGTTACTCTGGGTACAACCAAATTTCATTGGACCTCGAAGATCAGGAGCACACCGCATTCTTCACATCTAGAGGGATTTGTTGTTACACAAAGATGTCGTTTGGATTGAAAAATACGGGGACAAAGTACCAGAGGCTGGTGAAAGATATGTTTGAAAGTTGGATTCACAAGACCATTGAGGTATATGTAGATGACATGCTAGTCAAGAGTAAAGCAACGGTAAATCATGTGTCATACCTAAAGGGAATCTTTGATCATATGCGAAAGTACAAAATGAAAGTTAATCCCACAAAGTGTAAGTTCTGGGTAATGTCTGAGAAGTTCCTATGCTATATAATCATCAAGACCGGAATTGAGGCATATCCCGACAAGGTTCGTGTTATTCGATATATGTCGTCACCCACTACAGTGAAAGATGTTTAGAGGCTAAATGGACACCTAGCTGCTTTGAGTCGATTTATCTCGAAATCGTCCGACAAATGCAAACATTTCTTTGGTACCTTAAGAAAGGGGGCTAAATTCTAGTGGACATATGAACGTGAGGAGGCATTCCAGAAGATCAAAGAGCATCTCGCGAAGTTGCAAGTGTTGCAGAGGCCAGACCCTGAAAAAATTCTCACAATATATCTTGGGGCTACCGCTCACGCTATTAGTGTTGTGCTAGTCAGACACGAAGGAGGAGACGAGAAAACTGTATACTTCATCAGCAAGACCATGTTACCAGCGGAGAGAAACTACACCAAAATTGAGCAGCTGATCCTAGCTTTAGTCTATGCAACACAAAAGCTAAGAACTTACTTTCAAGCACATGGAGTTCTGGTTCTGACCAAATCCACCATTGAATCAGTTTTAGATAACTCTTCCAGATCGAGGCGAATCTTGAAATAGGGATCTCAAATTAGACAATTCAATGTCTTCTACGAGATGCATACAACAATCAAGTCCTAGTTTATAGCTGATTTCGAAATAGGGATCTCGAAATGGCAGATTTCCCCTTAGAAGAAGAAAAAGTAGAAGAAATTCCCTGGATGGAAGAAGAAGATGACGGAAAAGCAGGAGACCTCGAAAGTTGTCATCCACAGAGATTGGAAGTATTCACAGATGGCTCCTCCAATGATGACGGATTCGGGTTAGGCGTAGTGTTCACAACACCAAAGGGGATAAAGATAACTCATTTTTTTCAGACTCGAGTTCAAAGCCAGCAACAACATCACTGAGTATGAAGCAGTAATCCACGCTCTAAGACTAATCATAGAGTTGGGACTAACAAAAATAAGGCTTGCTAGCGATTCTCAGTTAGTAATACGCCAAATCAAAGGGGATTACTAGACTCTGGATCCATATCTTCAGAAGTACTTAAAACTAGCTCGGCACTATATGAGTCAAATAACAAACATCAAGCTACGACATGTTATAAGAGGGAACAACAGACATGCTGATGCGTTAGCATACATCACGTCAATGCTAAAAGATCCAACAGTTGAAGCAATTCAAGTCGGGAAGATCCTCACACCATTAATAACCGAGACGAAAAATGACAAGGAGACGATACCCCCAATCAGTTTGGGACTCTATGAATCCGGTGACTGGAGAGAGCCTATTCAACGATACCTCAAATCTGGAGAACTACATGCGACCATTATTCAAGCGAACAAAATCAAGAGCAGGGTAGTTAATTATCAGCTTCAGGACGGGATCTTATATAAGCATTCCTATTTGGGGCCATTGCTTAGATGCATAGGCGAAGAGCAAGGGGCATCGGATCTTGGTAGAATTGCACCATAGATACGCTGGAAATCATAATTCAGGTAGGAACCTAGCCCATAGAGCAAAAACCATGGGGTACTTTTGGCTCTACATGCACGAAGATGCAAAGTATATGTCGAAAGACTGTGAGGAGTGTAAAAGATTTGGAAAGAAGATTCATGCACCATCCACATCCTTAAACTCGGTGTTAAACCCATGGTCGTTTGCAAAATGGGGAGTAGACATCGTGGGACCACTTCACGAAGGGATGCTCTAAAGAAAATATCTCATCGTGGCCACAGATTACTTTACCAAATGGGTGGAAGCAACTGCCTTAAAGCATATTCGGGACAAGGATGTCTTTAAATTCCTGTTCAAAAATATCATTTGTCGATTCGGGATACTCGCCGTAATAGTGTCAGATAATGGGAAGCAGTTGCAGAGAACAAATATAGACCTACTGTTCAACACTTACTAAATCAGGAGAAGCAAATATATACCCATATACCCACAGAGCAATGGCCAGGCAGAAATCACTAACAAAACCATAGCTGATAATCTGAAGAAGAAGTTGGATGGCCACTATGGGGACTGGTGCCAACAGTTGCATAACGTTTTATGGGAATATCTAACCACAAAGAGAGAAACTACGGGGTTATCACCTTTCATGCTCACATATGGATCTGAAGCAATCCTGTCCACTGAGATATCCCCACCACTAAATCAGAATCATGGATGAAGAATCTCACGACAGATTTGATACTCGCCAAACTCGACAACCTGGAGGATGCCCGAGAAATTGCACTCCAGAAGGTAGAGAATTACCAGAGAAGGCTACAAAGAGAATATAACAAGAAGGCTTGTCCCAGAGAATTTCATCCAGGGAAGCTAGTACTCAGAGAAATCCCCGACTAAGAGAGAGAGAAAAAAGAAGAGAAACTAGCACCAAAGTTGTGAGGTCCCTACACAATATTATCTAAGGTACGAGAAGGAGATTACAAGCTACTCAAGATCGACAGAAAGGAGATGGAGCATCCATGGAACATCAAGCATCTAAACAATACTATCCTTAAGAGGTAAAATATGATACATATATATATATATATATTGGGTCATTCATACTCGGGGGTAGACACCATTCTCCCCTGAGGTGATCTGAGGACTCTAGTAGGTCCAGAGTCGAAGGGGTTAACCATAGAATAATTATGGTAACCTCATGATACTAAATGAGTCATTTTTCCTCGATGCAAGATATAATTCTCCCCTGAGGCGCCCTGAGGGTTATGGACTACGGGTCCAGAATCAAAGGGGCCACCCAGAGACTAACACAGGTGGTCCCATAAGATTGTCTAAGGTGGTCAATCGAAGGAGAGAGAGATCCCTTCAAGTAACAACAAATTATTCGAATTCGGCAATTGGTAAGTCTTAATGTAATCTGGACCCTAGGCTAAGATAGTTAGTGTACTTAACAAATCCCGTCACTACGGATTAGTGATGATGAGATATCCGAATCGGGACATGGCATTGGGCCCGATGATCTTCCCTGTTATGGACATTAAATATTTGGAGTAACTAAATGATTATGTGAATTTGACAGAATCATGATGGACATGACAGAATCGTGAATTCGATACGAGACAAGACGCCGTACATAAATGGCCGAGAGGGACTGTAAAGAGGCAGTCTGAGTCTTGCGTCGAGTTGTCCCTTGGTGATAATGGTAGCATTCTCTGAATGAGGAAACTCAAGGTACTTCGTATTATCCAATTGACCGCGTTGACCAGCTAGCAATATTATATCATAAGCCTGAAGAGCATACTGCTTCTTGAGATAAGCACAAAAAATTTCATCGAACATCTCAGTGGTTCTAGGGGCATATTTTTTCTCAGGGTTTCTACAATCAGAAAAAAGGGTTTCACAATCAGAAAAATCATGATTAACAAAACGTATAGGAAGATCAGGGAAAGTATGGCAAAGTCTATCATGAGCATCATGAGAAAGATCAATGGCTGGAAATAAAGAATCAAGAACATGAAAACTCTCATCAAAGAAGGATACATACTTTTTGTTCGAGGATGAGCGAGGAGGACTGGATGATGATTTATCTGCCATTTGATTTTTGCTGATGATTTTGATCTTGATTTTGGTGATGATTTTTGATAATGAGTACAGCCGAGATGATAAGTAGGGGAACAACTTCAACAGTAACGGTGGTGATCTAGAAAATAATGAAGTTTAAAAGTCAGGAATAAACGTCGGGGGAGCTTTAATAGCGGAGAAGGGGAGAGGTTAAAATTGCAGAGAATGTCGAAGAAGAAGTAAATAAGGGAATTTAGTTTATTCTCTTATTTAAAGGAAAGAGGTAGAGGGAAAAAAGAACCGGCGCTTGAAGGTAAAAGGTGAAAAGAGGAGAGAATGTGGAGTACATGGCGGTTACCAAGGGACATGGAAGCGGTTAAAGAAAAGATTAAAGGTTTCTTCCCATAGTACCCTCTGTCCCGATGGAAAGAAAAGGGCAAAATGTAGTGGAGAAATATCTGAGGACACGTGTACACATCTTAAGTAAGGGGATTATGATACTAAGATGAAGGTAAGCACTGAAAAGGACTTCTTGGTCTTACGCGGTAAACGAGATATCTATCACATCAACCATAAGTTAGGACGCGTGGAAAGTAAAAGAGAAGATCAATGGTCAAGTTTGAAAGGGGAGATAAAGCATTAAATGAGTTTACAGAACACGCGTGATGTGATCAGAAGCATTTAATGCACATGAAAAGAATCGATGTACACTCTTCGGGTCGTGACTAACGAAAGAACAAGAAGCCACTATCGCCTCGGGTCGAATCCAGAGCAAGTTAAGACAAAGATCAGAGAGAACCAGAGAAGACTCGTGGCATGACATCAAGAGATTCAGGCCATACTCTCGAGCAAACTACCGCAATTCAGATACAAGCGTCCAACATTGAAGTTTAGTTGTATAATACCTTTTGCATATAAATACTAATCTCAGCCAAGAGAGAAGGCAGATTACGTTATTTGGAGAGAAAACTGTATCAAGTTTGAGAGAGTAATTGGAAGTGTATTTTGTGAGATTGAATTTGTCCCTTTTGTAAGTTCTATCTCTTTCAAATAATATCAATCATCCCCCCCCCTGCCGTGGACGTAGGTAATTATACCGAACCATGTATATCTTTTGTGTGATAGCTATTATCATGTTCTTAGTCTTAATTATTTATCTTTTACTTGAGCACGAATGGTTTGGTATAGGTAATTGGATTTTACACAACTACATTCTCAATGATAAAAACTCTGGGATTCCTCACCTAGTGTGTCCGCAGTGCAATGCGCTAACTGCTTCCAATGGAGGTTAATTTCGACGCAGGAAGAGTACGAGGAAATTAGAGAAAGCTTCATACAGAAACCGTGGTTTTGCGATGACAAAGCTAATGTGACTTGTCAGGATCCATCTGATGTAGAGTATGATAACACTAGAACATGGGTTGTTAACAGACCAAATATTCCAAAAACACCAGCTGGTTTCAAAAGATATGTGCATGTCAGAAAGGATTGCAGTAGGTCAGATACTTACTATATACTACCCGGTGGAAAGAAAGTCCGGCCGAGGACCGAGATAGAGAGTTTTTTATAAGCAAATCCAGAATACAGAGATGCTGGAGTTACAGTTGATAACTTCTGTTTTACAACTCCAGAGATAATGAAAGAAACAATCCCTGAAGATGTTGAAGTTCGCAGTAGTAATAGAAGAAAATGGAGAGATCAAAGATGGATGATATTGTTGACGAATATGAATAGGGTTGTTGATGATAATGTAACAACCAAGATTTTGAGGGGTGATACACCAAAATCATTCTTTTCCATCACATTTCTTCAAGTAACTTTCATCTTTAAACATTGTAGCTAATGTTTCTCTTTGAAAAATTGGATCATTTGATGTTCCATTGTTATCAAACTACGGAGTCCGATCTATCCATAAGACTTCCGCTCAGAGGTATAGTTTTTCAGAATCCGCAAGTTATCCATGTTTTTATAAAGGCTTACCAAGATATCCATATAATGAGCCTGCTTTTGATCAAGATAGTTTTCAACAATAACCCCCAAGACTCCTAAACTGGCTTAAGTAACCAAAAAAAGTTTTAGAAAATGGATCACAATCTATGCTTACAGGTGACACTTGGATAATACAAAATGTAGTTATTGAACTAGTGCAAGTAAAGATTCCTCAGAAGAAGAGAAGAATTTCAACAGATTGCCTCTACAATCATCAGAGTGGAACTGGGTTGGGTCAATTGTCCATTTGAACAAGCTCCACGCGTCTGTTCTTATATAGAAAGTTGATCCTCAGTTACAACGTTCAGTCGGTATACTCAATGGCAATGATTCATTCTTAAATTGAGGGATATGGTAAGAGAAGTTGTGGATAGGAGATGTGATGAGCGTAGTAGTGTTACTTTTTTTCGTTGGATAATTTATTTTTGGAGTCGACGAGTTTCAAACTCAGGTTTGTATCTGTCATTTTTGTCCGCATGCAGTTGAACACATTCCAGCTTAACAAAAAGGAGCGTTTGTATCCCATCATAGAACGTGTTGCAAATAGCATGTCCTACACTCCCAGCTGCGCCACCTCTTTCTTTTTCGGAAACATACATAACATTTTCTTTTCTTTTTCTCCTGCCATACTCTTGCATCACCTGTTCCTGTGGAGTGTTACTATGGTTTATGGACCAAAACCAAACAACAATATATGGTGATCTAACGGTGGAAAAATGTGGATTTGAACTTTTTTATTTTGTTTTTGATACATAACATGGGCACAAATCAGTCCCCTGATAAACCGAAACGAAAATGAAACCCGGAAGCCGCCGAGCCCTGGTGCTCCCAGAGCAGAACCAGAAATCCCTGAATATATATATATATATATTTACATGACATACCCTCTGGCCCCACCCTAATTTTAAACCTCAAACTTCATTAAGTGCAACTATTTACTCACTTTCCCTTGAGATTTGAGGCTCATAGTTGAAGATTACATCTCAAGACAACAACCAGCAGCAGATTAGTGAGAGAGGATGATAATGGAGGAGGAGGAGGAGGAGGAGGAGGAGCTGGAGATTCAAGGAGGCAACCTTCGAACTGCTGAGGTAATTTCTGTCTCTCATTCTTCTTCTCATCAATTTGGTGATTTTGTTAGATACTTAAGGTTTGCAGGTGTTTTCACCATTTGCACACAAACTGGGACCAAATAATTTTAGATCTGTGTAGTGAAACCTCATCTTAAGCAACATTGATCAACTATTGCAATCTACATTCAGTTTCTCTTTGTTTAGATTACGCCTTTTGGTTTTCTCCATGTTAGACACTATACTGCCTATGGAACCAACAATAATCACTCTTGTCTCGCAAATGGGATGCATTGTATCCCCTGTCCCTCTTAATTGTGGATTGTTCTTTTGTTCTATAATCACTGGGTGTGTAGCCTTTCGGTGGTGGTGGTGGTAGTGGTGGTCCTATTTCGAGTCTCATCCTTATTTCTTACATAAACTCTTGTTTATCTAGTTGCTGTTTAATTTTCATTTACTTTCTACCATTAATTTGAAGATTTTTGTGCTTTATTAACAAGCATCCGACTTTGTATCTCACAAAGCTCATTGGGTGATGGTGGTTGTTCACATTTCACTCAATCTCTGTGTAACTTAGTATTATATATAAGCTCTGCACTTTGCCAAGACTTTGTTCCCAAATAACTTTACATTCTCAATGACAGAACAACCGGGAAGTTAGTGCATATGCAGTACAGTGCAGCAAGTGCTCCAAATGGAGGTTAATTTCCACTCTAGAAGAGTACGAGGATATCAGAGAGGCCTCGTTACAGAAACCATGGTTTTGCGGAAACAAAGATGATAAATCTTGTGACGATCCATCTGACATAGATATAGATAGCACACGAATATGGGCTATGGACAAACCTAACCTTCCGAATTCACCAGCTGGTTTCGAAAGAGGTATGACTATAAGAAGAGATTGCACTAGACTTGATGTCTACTATGAAACATCCAACGGAAAGAAACTTCGATCTTCAACTGAAGTACACAAATTTCTAGAAGCAAATCCAGAATATAAAGCTGCTGGAATTACGATTTCAGACTTCAACTTTAGAGCTCCAAGGGTATTGGAGGATACAATTCCAGAAGATTTTGCAAATAGTAAGAAGAAAACAAAGACATCAAATATGGTGGTTGACGATTTCATTTATGATTACTGAGAAATGTTTGGCTTGAGTTTTGGCAGGTATACATGTTATGTTCCTGCAATTAAGGTTTAGGTTCATCAAATGAGTCGGTGTGAAGTCAGATTTCAGTTTGTATAGCCAGTACAGGTGGGAGATGGTGTAGTTTAGTGTTTCAAGTCTTCCGCCTGTAGGGTGTGGGGTTTTATAAACCTGTCTCATATTGAAGAGGATGGATGTTTTTTCTTCTGAAACAACAGAAATTTGGAAGAGAAATACAATGGTACTGACAAGTTTTATGATGAAAATCCACGCAGAAACCTTTCCTTTTCCCTTACTTTTTTCTTGTATGCTTAAATCTGTTCATACAGAGCAACGTATGTTCCATCAATTGCAGGATTTTGTGTGCATTGTTGTGATCCGATGCAGATGCAAATTACAAAATATCCCAATTGTGCACAGATCACCTTACACATTTTTCAAATTTCCATCTATTTGTTACAAAAGAATATACGTTGAAACTGTTCCACCATCCTCCATTGGAATTTCGAGTTTTGGTTCTTTACTATATACAACACTCACGATTCTGCAGCAAGGCCTTTCTTACATCAGGCGCTGCAGGTATGAAGTACAAAACCTAGATTCACCGTGACACCAACCACCAAAAGAATGTTTAGTCAGTTTGTAGGAAAAAAGCTTGAAAGCATATGCCTCTCAATATAGGTGAAAACTATTGTTAGTATTTGGCCCCAGAAGCTGCTGGGGCCACGAAGAACCTATTCAAGTTTCGTGTACTCGAGAAGCATGTGTGGGGACCGATATATCTTAACGACTGTCCAGTAAAGGACCTCTTCAACTTCGAGCTCACCCTCTGCTCTTGCAGCATATATGTCCTCGCATATGGCTATCAACCTACATCCAAACAAAACTCTTGATCAGAAATTTGTTTTGTCTACATGCATCATTGTAGTAGACTAGTAAGAAGGGGGATGTTCAAGATGCCGAGCAAATTTATGAAATCCTCACCAAGGTTTCGGTATTTCAAGAAATTGAAGAGAGATCAAATTACCTGTCACAAGAAGGAAGGTTTTCATATGGTATTCTCATTCTCAAGTCAGAACATTGAAGTCTTATGAACCGACCAACTGCTAGGACAAATGTAATATAGAGACTCCATATGCTGAACTTGCTGAGAGTTTCACCAAGTATACCCTCTGCAAAAGAATGACCGAACGATTGAATATAGAGAAAAGTAGGAAAGAGAAATGAATCATTACAACCAAACTAATGATACAAGAAAGTGAGTGCAGAAGAAAAAATGCTTTAATGTCGGAAGAAGTCAAAAAGTGCTTTACAAATCAAGAATGAAACTTACGTGGTGTTTCCTCGGATACAATTATAGCCATGGCTCCTGTCAAACCCCCACAGGAACGTTCATCTCTTGCATCTGTATCATGGAAGGACCACCAGGGAATACTTCCATTATTCATAACAACAGTACCATTGACATAGCTGGATGGGTCCTGTGAAACAATGATAGAGTTTATAATTATGAATAATTGTATACGAAAAAATACAATTGACCAATCATACCATTGATCATACCGCTTGTTCAAGAACCCGTACATCGCCAGATCCCGTCAGACGAAAGAATCTTGGATAAACAAGAGACATGTTGAAACTGTTGGTAGTACCACTAAGCACTTTTTGGACTGCAGATGGAGATGGGGGAAGCTTAGGGAGACTATCGTATTTCACAACCTCCTTCCCTTTCGGCCTCTCCCTAGTAAATACCCAAGAAAACACAATGTTCATGTCCAAAACCAGGGACTGGGAGAACCTGGACTGAACTGCTGGTGGAAGAAGCCACATGGAGCTTGCATCAGATTGGCAGCAGATCAGTTGGATGTCTTTCACATTATATGAAACAAGATAAGCTAGTGGGTCCAGATTAATAGCAACAGATTCGTTAAGGGTTTCCCATGGAAACTTTTCGCACAAAGTCGTCTGATACAGGGTCAGCCTACCACCTGCTGTCTTAATATCAATCTGAACAGCTGCTTCATTGATAGGATTTGCAATGTTAGTGGGGTTTCCACTGCTGTACATCTGAAATCATAAACTAGAAAACTATAAATAGCAAACAACAAACAAAACTTGTTATACTTAATAGAGGAAGTTTAAAGTAAATTTATTCTAAAAGAAAAAATCATCTTACCAACATAGGCGCCCAAATAACACAGATCAATACAAAGAAGAGACAGATTCCACCGCAAAACTTGGTCATTTTTGTTTGCCTCTGTCCTTGTTGATGATTAGCTCTATTTAACTTGGCATCACATTTGACAAGATACAAGCTTGAATAAATATCTTCCAACTAACAAGAATGCCATACATTAGAATTTCAAAATGAACTTGCATGTACTTATGGAGAAACATTTAGTCCTAGAATGACAACAGAACAAAGGAGGGGTGGAGTAATTCACTTGAGAGAGAAAAGAAAGAAAGAAAGAAAAAGAAGGTGAAACTGATTACTAAACTAGTCCTCTGAAGCAATCAAAAGCATATCAGCACAAAAGATGGTTGTATTTGGGCCTCAGCATACTGCAGAGCTAGGGGCATAGCTTCTATAGAAATCGAGTTTTAAAAAGAAAATTACTGGAAGGCTGCAAAAAAAGAAAACATCTTACCTTAAGCCAGTCATACATGGTTAGAGATGTGGTTGTGCATGACCAATCAAGAACGCATCGCAACTCATAAAGGAATGGAACAACACGATACACACGAAACCCTAAATAATTAAGCCGTGAAACATCACTCGTCAAAAACTGCTGATATAGAGTACTCTGATGAGGAATTCCATATCGTATTTGTATGGCCTGCAGTACCAGGGAAGCTGCCTTCATAAGATAGATGGCACGGAGTGCTAATCCTCCTGCACGTCGGTGTAAAGGATCCATGTTCCAAGCGTATACAGTAACCGAGTACGTAAAGAGGACAATACTGCAAATATAGTATACAACTTTTCCTGTAGGGAATGAACACAGATATATAATGCGATCAAGCACAATCAAGAAAAAGATTACCTGCACAAATGACAATAAAATACAGTTCAGAGCTTGGCTAGAGATGCAAAATACTAATTATGTACTCTTACATTCTCTTAGAAAAGTGAAGAGTTTTTTAAACCCAACTTAGAAGAACTAGGCCATCCTCTAGCATAGAAATCAAGTCTTCCGTCATACCCACTACGTAATAACGATAAATATAACAACTACCACGATGCAATTAAATGCTTACCATCAAGATAAACACAAACTCCTTAGGAAATTGATCTTCAAGCTGATAAACGTCGAGAAATTGGCTGTTATTTTTTATCACGGCCTGATAAAATATCGCAACCAAAAAGAACACGGCTAAATCTGTACCAAATACATAAGCATAGAGATCAACTTCTCTTTTCCCTCCTCCAATAACTGAATTTATGGGATAAGGGAAACCCATCTCTTCAACAAGCCCTGACTGTTGTGCTTTTACAATCTCCTTTGCTACATCAGCAGCTGGAGTCAGTGATATATACCGTTCCGTTGGCGTGCATTGTTCCGAACTGGAAGCATATACTACCTCAAAAACAGCTAAGGCTACTTTTGGACTCTCCCGACTCTTCTCAATGCTCTGGATGCGAACTCGACTAGCAGAGTGACACATATTAGGGTTGTCTTCCTTGCATCTCTCGCCATGAACCATTGAAAGCAACTTGTTTACTCGAGACTCAATTCTCTCTGGTTGAATCCCATCCTCTGGCCACATATTAACATCCATCGTGACCTGGACGAAGTAAGGTGGAGATTCTGCTCCCTGTGTCAGTGATTTCCAATACCTGCAAATGCTTGTCGTTATCATCGTTATGAAACTTAATACCACTGAAATGAGTCTCTGCGCCCTCTCCTTCAAACTGTAATTGATGAGAACCTCTTCTGCATGAAATACTCTTCTCTTGAAAATTGTGAATTCGGTAAGAGAAACCAATTCGCCATCTTTTGCAGTTATGGAGCTCTGCAACAGAGTAAATAGATATACTAGAAAGAGAGGCAATGTGCTGATAACGAAGGAAGCTGTGATTGGAGCGGGAGGAAACCCTAATCCTGGCAGTAGGCTCCAGGTGATCCTCACCCCACAGTGTTGGATAATAATTTGATACAGGTATTGGAGCAGAATGTAAACTTCTGTGTAGATCAGCATAATAACCCAGAACATGTAGCTTGGTCCACTATGAACGCAGAGTGCATATAAGAACAGAGCTGCAAGGTAAACCATTGAAAGTAAACTAAAGTTCCAAAGGAACACAAGAATGAAACAACCATAACATACAACATCATTATTGGAGCGCATCTGGGCCCATATGTAACAGAATATCCTTCCAATTTGACGGCTTACAGCTTCCGACATTGTTCTGTCACCATCATCAGAATGCAAGGAAACAGCTCGGTCAAGATGACCAAATCTCGGTTTTTGACTCTCGTCATCATCTGGTGAGGATTGCTCATTCATATCCGACTCTTCTGGGGATATGTTTAAGAAGGTCACAAGATTGGAAACTGCCTGATTTCCAAGAGTTTGTACTTGAGATACACCATCACCAATCAGCTGCACTGCAGAGATTAATGGATGTTCCTTGGATTGCCTAATTTCTTTATCTTTCCTGTCCAAAATAGAAAATGCATTCTTCGCAGGTTTCTCATTGAGTTCCATAATCTCACCAATATTAGTAATCTCGTGAATAGGAGAATCAACTGGAGATTGACTTGCAGATTTTATTTTAGGAGATCCGTGTAATTCGTATGGAAGTAGAGGGTCTATTTCCGCATTAGTTTTTGAGTTCAAAATCCTGACAACACTATCACCCTCTTTATCTGACATATTGGTAGGCGTATCAATTTTTGGAATAGGAGAATTTTTTCTTCTTCTGACACCTTCAACTTCAAGAGTAGGGCTTCCATGGATTGTAGTTGTGTTCATGTTGTGAAGCTGAAGTTGTAGGTTGAGCATCTCTGATTTCATCTTCTCCACTTGCGAGTTACGCTGACGTTTTTGCTCTTCTGATTCACGAATATGCTGCAATTGTGCAGTCTTCCATGCAGCTTTCTTCTCTTGTTCGTGCACTATGGCACCAATTTGTTCTGCCTCGAGATATCTGCACACATAATCAAATTCCTTGGAGGCAAACATGTAAGATTGAAGCCCAACTAGCATAAATATGACAATCTCTACAAGTGCAGATCTCGATGTAATCCGGAACCCATAGTCATATTTATAAAATCCAACCATTTCATATATGTAATCCATCGTTCCACACTTCCCATCACTGAAACTTCCTAAGAAAGGAGATTGATAGACGAGAGTGAGAATAATGAGAGCAAAGTTATAGATGCGCAAAAATTTGAATATGCTGTTCTTCTTTTTCAAAATTTCAAGCCTCAATCGGAAGAAAACCAGAGCGAAGCCGAGGTAACCAAGGTGTAAAATATCATACTCGAGTGTTCCAGTAATAAGAATCAAAGCAAGAACAATATCCAGTAAATGACAGTAGCAGTAAAGCCTCAGGTAGTCGATAAAAGTCCACATGCCCTTAGTTTCAAATGATAGATCCCTCCAAACTGATGCATTTTTTCGCTGAGACATCATTTGACGGAATGTGTGAGACCCAGATAAACTGACCAGATGATCAGCACGAAGTTTGAGGCAAGCTAGCATGAAAACCACGTAATAGCTGACAAGCATTCTGTAATCATCAATAATAATTCCTACAAAATGAAAAATGACAACTTGAGATTACAGACGAAGATGATACTTTTGTGTAATAGCGGAAAATAAAAGTAGGTCTTTGGTAAAACCAGTGATTAATAAGGGCAAAGTAAAGTTCAACCTAGTTCTGTATCAAATATAGCAAGTTTATGTCGAATTAGAAAACTACGCAGACGCCAAACTTAAGCTACATAATCAAGATAAGGACCATTGGATTAACATAGTTACCGAGCCAACAATTTCTGCAATAGTTGTAATACTGATTCGTCAATCTCCAACACTCGTGGCAATTTATTTTTTCCTCACCAGGGAATTGGTGTATCCAAGGTGTCTGCTTCGTCCATATGACAAAGTACTCTACAGTTAGAACAGAAGCGAAACTGAATACAAATACAGGCCAGAATTTTCGAATTACACGCCGTTCAAGAAGTATACAAGCAGCAAGGGATGCAATATAAAGCATAGAGACTGCATTCAAAACCGCAAAGCTCGCAAGAAGTAAGGTGATCATATTCACTTCAAGGCCAAAAAGATTGAACATATTCTCCATCCAAAACTTCAGATATACTTTCAGGGTTGTAATCTGCATTTCCAATCTCTCACTTCTCAAAGCAAAAATTCGTTTTTTGTTCCACTTCTGGCTTTCATTAAAACTACCCCACATGAATCTGAATCGCCTGTTCTTTTTCTTTTCTGATGAGGCTCCAACTTCAGAGGATAAAGAACTTAATCCTTGAGAAGTACTAGAGCCTATAAGTAAAGAGTTCTTCCTTGTGATGCTCTTTCCTTTTTCGAAAGGTAAAATGGAAATAATATTGGGTTTATTTTCCTCATCAGAAACAGATACTCTAGTTATAGGATCCTCTGTTGAGACAAACAGCTGACAAGGCTCTTCCCATTTCCCTCTATTTATAAGGGCAATCGGCGTCTTCTCCAGCCAGCGGAATACATTGTACTGGAGGGTAGATGCAACAATGACCAGAACTTTTCCCCTCAATCCATATTCTCGACCCCAAAAACCAGGATTAAATGACTGGAACCCTAGGAAAATGGATAAGTAAGCGTGCTTTTGACCAGGAAACATCTCAGCCTGTTTACCCCACATCTGATAAAGATACTCGGTTATCACCAGAAGTCCTGTATATGACAAAAATAGCTTGGATGGTACTCGAGATGCTTTGGGTAAAAGCGAACAGATTAGAAGGCCAAGTAGATACAAGAAACCAAATAAACTGATAGGGGACAAAGAGGCATAAAATATGGCAACATATAAAATCTTATCACAGTGCCAAATCAGGAGTCGCCTTGCAAACCCTAGTACTCCACTTTCCAGTGGACCATGATCTTCAGATACGTTTCTACTTTGCCTCCTTTCATAGCTATAAAGTTGCATCACAACGACAACAGCTAAAGATTCCCAAACATTTTTCATCAATGATGCTTTTGGATTAAATCCCAAATCTTGATAAAGATCTATCCACTCAGACAACCATGTCTGAAATCTAGGAAAAATGCTCAAGATATAGACGAACACTAGTACCACAATTGCATATAGTTTCAAGGGATACCATAGCCGTCGTTTTGTCTTCTCTACGAGTTGTCTCCCAATGATCCAGAAGAGAAGAAAGAAAAAGTAACCAAATGATATAAAATTAGGTGTTACCAGGTACACTGTGATGAGAATTGTCAGGAAAGCTATGTAAGTTCCGAAGGAGCGGTACATTGACAAAAACTTTTGTCCAATTGATGTAAGATATGTCGCTATCCTTCTCTCTGAAAGATAATTTCAAAACATAAGTAGCAGTTAGCAAACCATAGTAATTAGGAACAATTGACCATTCATATATTAAATTCAATATTCGATTTCAATTGTGCTGGACTGCTGGTAAATATGATATGAGTATATCCATATTTTCAACTTCTTATGTAAGCATAATCATTCGGAGCAAGACACATTTGGCCATGGATGCAATCGTACCATGTGAAGAGTTGACTTGGCCCTGTCTGGCTGCTGCGGAGGTATACACAGACAATAAAACTGATCTATTCAAACCAGCTTTCAAGATACTAAAACCAACTGGTGGACATGGGGTGTAATGCACGATTGATGAGAACGAGAAGAGCAAGTCAGACCCATGATTGTGAATTGCACAGAAGAATAAAAGAATGGCTATCTGGAAATAATCCCAGTATGTAACAACATCTAGGAGACCTGCATCAAGTTATGATTTGTCAGCATAACAATCATCAAGTTACAGTAAAGTACTAAGCAGATATAGTCCTCAAATATGTTAATTCTCACGTAAAGGATATAGAGGTGGAACATTGAAGTAACTCCTGCCTTTCAAAAAAACAGGTGGTGATAATATGAATCGTTTGAATTTCCTGGCGTACCTAACTGTGTCAAGATTTCCTTTGCCAGTGACCCCTTTTGCTCCAAAGCATTGGAGATGATATTAAGCCGAAGAATATATAACAGTGCAAAGTGGATCTCGCACAAAAGAATCAAGGATTTGCGTATTTTTCTGCTCACAGTGTGCCTCAACAGAAACATCAAAAAGAAAACCACTGAAGAACGAAGCAGAAAAATTGCAAGTATCAGTAAAATCTGGCTACATTAGTTTGATAATTGGATTTTGTTTTTTGAAAAGAGAACACATTATACAATCCTAAAGTCACGATGTTTGACCGCCCAGGAAATTTGGTAACTAAGAGATAACATTACTGGTATTGAATTATTACAAAATAGATGAGATCTATTATAACGTACTATATACAGCATGTATGAACCCCGGTTTCAGAGCAAGAAGAAGAATCAAAGCCAGAGATATAGCACGAGAGCATTTGCGAAGCCCCCAAGCTACTGTGGCTACAATCAACACTTTCGTCTCCTCCTTCTCTGCAACTATAACATAATGTCAATATCACAAACCAACAATAACAAAAAAAGGAAGGAACAAGCAGAAGCAGAATAAGCACAAGTTATAATGATTAAAGCAGAAAATTGCAGTAAACTGAGATATCATTTTGCTTGTTCAATAAAAATTCATCACCTTCCACGGTATCATCAACCGTAGGTGTCCTTTCCTCGTCGGACAAATAAAGGAAAACTGAATTGTTCACCAAGTTACCCATGGCAACAAGAAATCCTAGAAAAAATTGTGCAAGAAGAAAAAATCCTGGAATAGGATAATGCCAAAAACCAACAGTTTCCCAAATTTCCATGTCCTGCAGTATGTTCACAAGGAATTCGTAAATAAATCACAAGATACATTATTCAGGAATCATGATTAGCATAAAGATATACCTTTCCAAGCTTGTTAAGGTATGTGAATGAAACATTAAAGACATAGGTACTAGCAGCCCAGAGGAGAATGAAGACAAGGAGCAAACCGTTCAACCGGTGCAAGTGGAACAAGGACGGAAAGGCATATAGTATATAACCAATATATGCAAGTAACCCAAATGCACATATACTTGTGAAATTGAAACTCCAAAATGAAAGAGCAACCAACAAAACCTGTCAAATTCCCCACTTAATGTTAAGAAATGAGGCAAAGTTAGTAAAAATTGTTCCTCAAATGATAGAAAAAAAATGAACAAATAAGATCCGCCATCGAAGTACATTAGAATATCATGATGTTCATTGTTTCTCCTAAAACCACCATTGTTATATGTGCAATAACTCGAAACAAGACATAGTTTCTGGTATTAGAATGCTTACCGGAAAACCATATGTGAAAAAGTTAATACTAAATGTATGGAATACCGCTCCTGACAATAACACATTGGTGTGTCTCACACCAGTTCTGCAGATCATCATACGATCCATTAGTAGCTTGCAGGCAAACACCATGAAACCTTAGTGAAATGTAACCTTTTTTAAATAATTCAGAGAATTTAAAGATGACGAGCATTCCAATGAAATTAAAACCAATGTAAAGGGAAATGCAGGTTTCAGTAACTGTAATTAGAGTAGTAAACGCCAAATAAAAATAACAGTAGTGAAGGTTGCAGCTAAACAACCTCAATAAGAATAAGGAATGCCCAATAAAGAATAGTTTAACCACTTACACAACATACAACTCCTCCAACAGATATGTATGCTCTACGTTTGATGTTACTGCTATAAAATAATAAATTTGAAATGAAATGGTAAAAATTTATAGCAAGAAATATAATGGATAGAATTACCTTGATTCACGTATAAAAAATGCGTGTCTTGAAGGAAGAAGTGGCTCAGAGAAACTACTTTGACGCATGGACATAATAAAATCCATTTCCTCCAAGTCAAATTTAACACTGGATAACTATCAGAGAAAAGAGATGAAAAGGATGAGTGCATAAATGGCCAATACAATTAGGTATTAAGAGGTACAAAAACCTCTTGCCGAAGGAAAGATGAAAAGCACAAACTCATGAAAAATCAGAATGCAAAAATCCTATAAAAGCAAAAGCTGGACCTTTCCCAAAGTTAGAAAAGAAGGTGTAAGTGAACCACATACCATGAAGTAGAAAAGTACAAGAGAAAGAGCAGAAGTGATTTGAGGCCAGTCCGTGTTTGCAGATACTTTGTAAAGTCCAACCAAATGAGCTACAAATTCGAGCATCTTTGGCCACTCAAAAGGGAGCTGGTATACATAAAGCAGAACAATGTTGAACCCTGCATATACAAGAAGAGGCCTCCACCACCTTGTAACCCATGGATGTAAAGGTAAGCTATTTGTAGTAAACAACGCAACTGCTTGAACTGAGGCTTCACATTAGAGACACTAATGAAAAAGCTTATATATATACTCACCGAAATAAGCCCAAAAAATTGCTGGTTAAAGACCAGTCTACTAGCCCAACACAGCTACAGATAAAGAATGGTAAAGAAATCCAAGAGGGATGACTAATTCCCACAACCAGCTGAACAGCAGGTAATACTAAGCAGCAAGCAACCCTGATATGTGAACCTTCAAGGTTGAAAAACAATAAATGATCAGATTGTATAATCACAGAACTTCTAGACGAACTAAAATGATAATTAATACTTAAATCTTACATACCTAAATTATCAATAGCTGACAAAAACCGCTGCCAGGAAGAAGCACGCACTGGAATTAGGTCAAATCTACTTAAATAAGCATCAACCAAAGCAGCAACAGCTACTAGTAGCTGTACGACCAAGAAACAATATATAGGTGGAGTTCTCCAGGCTTGAACACTGCAAAAGAGTTCCATTTCAACAGGAGGGGAAGTATTTCACCCACAAAGAAACCATAGAACCGTAAATGTATTCACTAATAATCTTATTATGAAGAGGATTAAGCGCACCACATTTTTACCTCACAAATCCAACGAGCTGTGCCCACCAAGAGTGGGCAGCATTCCATTTCCCCCCCAAGATAAGGCTAACAATATGAAATATTGCATGAGATAGGAGGGTGAGCAAGGAGAAGATAATAATGCACCATGAAAACAAAGAGTGCCTTCGAAAACGGAACCCTGTATATACCAACAATGAGTTAGTACAATCAAAAATCTTGATGCCTCAGTAGTCACAGCACGCAATGTGAACCTGCTTAGTGGATATGTATTAAACATTAAGCTTATGTTATACAATTTGTTTCAAATTACATGATAGCTTTTCACGTGAAATAATAAGTGCTCAGAGATCAAATACTCTTATCCCCATTGACAATAAAATCCTTACTGTAAACCATCAGAACGAAAGAATTATACAGGTTTGAGTTAGAAGCATTACCTATTTTCTTATAAGCAAACTGAATGACAAGAAATGTCAATAAATCAACCAGAGAGATCAAACTCCAGTTCAGTAAAGAAGCTGTGTGAAACAAAAAGGCAGATAATGATTAATAAAAAACAAAAAAAAAACAAGCAAAATGCAACTTCAAGAAAATTCAACACAGTTACTACAGATGATAGAGTAACTTTGTTGACTGCAAACACAACTCAATGACTGTAAAGCAAGCTAAAGAAGGTAACAGGGGGAATTAGTTTCGCTAAACCACATTCCCTCTACCTTTTCAAGTGTATACTTTTGCAAAACAGTGTGACGCAGGGAACTTGGCAATCACTAACACTTATAATTACCTTTCCGGTGCAATTAGATGGTAAACTATAACTTTCTAAGAATATGCAAAAAAAAAGGTCACAAACAACCTAGAGTACACTAGTATACTCAAGCTCACAAAGGAAGTAGAGAAGACTATTCCCTATATATGCAATCAAGGAAATTACTTAATGAACTAATCATGATTGGTGTAAAATTGATTAACATACAACAAAATAAGTAGGGAAATAAATACCTGATAAAAGCAAAAGAGGCAACACAAACCCGCCAAGAAAATTATCCATGGCAGGCACTCTCTCCTCTTTGACTCTCTATCTCTATCACAATATAAATACTTGCTTACCCTTACTCTTATCAAGAATTACATAACTGAGATCAATAAGAATTAGAGAAAATCCTTTTTGAGACCTATTATTTTCCATCACAATGTCACAACTAACATATACCTTTCGATGAATCTTAGTAATGGGTTTTGTAAATTACTGTCTAAAACAAAAACCCTTTTCTTAAAACAACCAAATTCTTCTTCCTGAATACCCGATTTGAACTAAAATTAAAAAAGAAAGAAAAAAAGACTTTACAGAACAGGGGATTTCTGAGTCAGTGTCCAAAGGACTTGTGCTGGATTAAGAAAACAGAAGATTTGAATGTTGGTATAATCAGAATTTATGGGATTTTGGAATTTGAATTTTGGTTTGGAGTTGTCTGATTTCGTTTCATAAATTTTTTTTTTCTTGATTTCGTTATTTGTTTCTTCTATATTATTTTTAGGTTCAGGAAGGATATTTTCGGAACTGGAATATTTTAAGGGGGAATCGAGCGCGAGGGTCAACAACTAATACTCGTCTCCTTGGGACTTACCAGTAGTTACTAGAGACGGTTGGCCCCCTATTTATTGGAACTGGCCCGTGTATGGGCCCATACTTAATAACGAGCATAACTAAGTCATCGACATAGTTGTATTGGTCTTGTTTGGTAAAAATTATGATTATCATTTATTAAAAAAAAATATATACTATTAATTATTTTTTTTTATTTGACTAGGTAAAGTAGGAATCTCTTTTCCCGCAATCGATTAAAAAGCCCTAGAAAGGTTGGGGCAAGTAGATCAATATTTTTAAAATAATTGATTATTTTAGAAAAAATGCTTTTAAAAAAGAGATGAAAGAATGATGATCTAAGATTATTTTTTAGTTCACTATTATTTTTTTATCTCTCTCTTGATAATTTAGAGAAAATAAGTAAAAAAGTTAAATTAAATTTTGTTAAGAAAAATAATTGATTATGATAATTTTTATAAACAATTTTTTCTACGTATGAAAATAATGAGTTTTTTCAATTATGATTAAAACAATCAGTTATTATAAATTTTAACAAACACCTATATAATCATAATCCATTATAATAATGGTTACCAAACATCCATATATTATCTAGGAATAATAGTTTAATCCATTTCAAGACCCGTTTAGTGTGTAGTCCACCCGCCCAACTCAATTTAATCGCTAATCCAGAAACAAGTTTTTGAACCAAATGTTTTACTCGCTGGTCATACTCACGTGTGAGTTATGAGAGACACTTTTAAAATATTCCTAGTTTACCCTTTCTCTAATGCACATATAAATCGAGTTTAAATCAAATCTTGCCAGATTTTCTTTCCTTTTTTTCTTCAGCTCAGAATCGAATTTCGCTCTCTCTGCTTCCGCTGGTGTTCTTCAGTTTTAGGGTTTCGATCTTAAATCTCCGGGTATTTTTCTAGTTAATATTCTTCTATGTTCTTTGATTTATGTTATATTTTGTTATATTTTTTGTTTTTTTCAACTGAAATCATGATAATCAACCCAATTTCATGATTTTGTTTGTTTTCTTACACTGAAATCCTGATGATTACAATTTCTATGATGTACATTTTATTTAATTGCATGATTGATCTAGTTTTTGTTCGTGTTTTAGTTTTTCTTTTTGATTGTTGAAACTTATTTTTGTAATCGTTTTATTTTGTTCATTCGATCGTCGTATTCAGTTTGTTTACATGTAGTTTGATAATAGGTTTGATTTGGTTTTCTTTTATTTTTTCAGGAAATCATGACTTTTGTTCTTTCTTCTGGATGTTTTGTATGATCCTACAATACATATTAATATGTACCTTTTTTATGTTTTTTGATATGTATTGTTTTTATAGTATTTATATATATACTGTATAGTATACCATTTTTTAATCAGTACATATTTGTTTTTACAATTTATAAAATATGCTTTTGTTTGTTTGTTTTGTGTGAATCTATAATATTTGTGATACTCATAAACTAGTACATATTATGTTGTACTGTAGATTTTTGGTGTTCCTATCATCTCAAAATATATGTTTAATTTTTGTGTTTGTATTGTTTTATTTGGATCACATTTCCACAGGTTCAACATGTTTGGTGTTTGTTTCTAATCCAAATACCTTTTGATACTCTCACATATACCACAAGCAACACCATATTGCATATTTGGTTACGTTATCTTCGACTTTGGAAGATTTGAAGTTTATTATCTGTAATGCGTGGAGCTGGTTGACTCCATCAACTATTGTTGTTAATTATGTTGAAAAATGGAGTGAAAGTCCCTGTCCTTGTTAATGTATCGCTTCAAGGGCTTGCTTACAAGGAGGTCCTACTAGCCTAAAACCATATCAAGTGGTATCCTCGCAATGGGCATTGTTGTCCAACAATTCCCACGTCTAGCCATTCAAGGTATTCCCCGTATTATATGGTATCTTTTCCAATAGATTATTTCACTCTCTCTCTCCGAGGCTTACATTTTATGAAGAATTCATATTTCTTTGAGTTGCATGTGGATGTTGTTTAATCTGGTGCATTTAGTTCTTCGAGAAGTGATGATGTTGACAACAATGCTGAGTTGGTTGTGAGTGCTAGAAACAATTATTTGAAAGATGGTAAAGAGGTTCCAAGTGGGTTTTTTCCGATGGTTGGGAGAATGTTTTTGAAGATAAAAATCATCTTTTCCATGGTGGTGTTGAAGCCACTCGGTTAGCATGTGAGAAATATTGTTTGAGGATTAGATATAAGGTTACAAAATTGACGAATAACCTTGAGAGATTCATGGTGAAATGCAGCAATGATAGGTGCTCTTGGATGCTTCATGCGACTGCTATTAATGGGTATTTGGATTTTTAAGATAAAGGATTACGTGAGGAGGCACACTTGTGGTGTTGGGTATAGGTTGAGGATTCCAACTATTTCGAGGAAGCTTGTAAATCATTTAGTTCATGAGTATGTAAAGCACAACCCTCTCATAAAGCCGCAAGAGATTATGAATTATATTGAAGTTGGGGGAGGAATCAACATCAAGTATCACCATGCATATCATGCATTAGACTTATCGCATCAAATAATTTTTGGGGATGATGTAAAGTCATACACTGATCTTTCTTGGTGGGTCACTGTTGTTAGGGAAACCATCCCTGGGTCTTATATTGATTTTAACTTCAACGGCGCAACAAAGAGGTCCAACAAATTTTTATTTTCTTTGGAGCTTGTAAAGAGGATTATAAACTTTGTCGTCCGATGATCTTTTGTGATGCGATATTTCTTACTGGTAGGTCTAAAGGAGGTCTAATGGATGCGACATGTCTTAAGGTTAATCAAGGTAACTTTTTTTTATATGGTATATATTTGATATGTACTGTTTTTTATGTACCAGAAATGTAGTCTATTTTTTCGAGTACATATCAATATATACTGTAGGATCATACACATCATACATGCAGTACATATTGATAAGCACTGTAGGTATTAACACAATATGAAGTAGCAACATGCAGTACATATTGATATGGGCTTTTCATTTATTTTTTTGTTTATCCTTTTGCAGATGCATTAGTTTCTGGAGAAGATAATGATAATTGGCTTTGTTTTGTGGTCAATCTTAAAAAGGTTGTGGACCATCGTCGCATCACTTTTTTGATTGAATGAGGTGAAGGGTTGTTGAATGCAATTCCTCAAGTTTTCTCCGATTCTTATCATAGCTATTGTTATTTCCACTTGTAAAAGAACTTACATATCAGTAAGTATGATGAAAAATATAAAGAAGTGATGTATTGTTTCCAAAAAGCAACATATGTGCTTTCTCCAGCAAGATATGAAGAAGTTCTTCAAAATGGTTTATCTAGGAAGGCCTTGGGTTGCTGACTACTGTCATAACATTCCTAGACAAAGTGGTCTAGTGAATGCTTCCCAGGATATAGGTATGGTCAGACTTCTTCAAGCATTGTCGAGTTTTTTAATAACTGGATTCGCCGCGAGAAGAAGTTACCTCCCTGCGCTCTCTCTGACATAATCGAGTTTTTATAAGTTTCTTGTAACAGTACAAGTATATATGTACTATTTTTAATTATGCTCCACCAATCTACTTTTAGTACATATTTTTCTTTTGCACTGTGTATAAAATGTTTGTTGTTAAATTTTTTTGTCGTGTAGGCTATGGGTAATGGAGTTATGTCAGAACGTCATGAAGAAAGTCTTTTGATGGATCTGGAACGTTTAATCCCTGTGTATCAAGACTTGCTTGAACTAGACATTCAAATTGGTCGTCCTTGGAAAGTTAGTCAGTCATATGCTCATGTCTTTGAAGTGCATTCCCCAAGTTTAGGATTGACCCTAATCTCCATCATCTGAATTAGGTTTGTTTTTTGTTTTAGATAACATGCTCTTTGATGTGTGACATCCATTAAACTAGTTTCTTTAGGAGTACTGCAAGAAACATATCAATGTGTACTGTGCAAGTTATATTCTTTGGTTTATTGTGTGCAGGTCTCATATGGTAGATCTACAACAAAAGAGTTGTATAGTAAACATATTTTTGTGTCTAAATTGTTCTTAATTATTTGTTTTGTTAGTGCTCAATTTGTACTAATTGTATTATTTTATGTATTTGTAGGTATTTTTGGAAAATAAATATTGTTGGAAAAATTGGCTCGAAAAAGTGTTAAAGGCAACACCCATGAATAATTGATAAAGGCACTCATGCCTCGGATAAGGGCACCACCTCTAAAGTTTCAAATAGAGCACTTGGAGGGAAAAACTATTCTCTCGCCTGTGAAGATTTTAGTCGATTAATTTGGAAGATACAGAGAAGATTTTGGAGAGTTTAAGACAAGATATTCTCTTCCCTTGAATATCAGAGTTGTATACGTTTTAAATACATCAAAACAACCAAGAAAAGCTCGTGAAGTGAAATCAGGGAAGATTATAATCTCGGCCATGATTTGGAAGATACGTGGAGATAAAGAGAAATTCTTCTGTAATGATCATTATGTCCTTGAGAGAGTCTGGGAGTTCGATTTGACTTGGATGATGCTAGAAAATCAAGTCCGAGGTAAAGAAATTATTCCCGATATATTTCTCATGAAGAAAAAAAATCCTATGAGTTATTTACGAAGATTTTGGAAGATACGAGAGTTATTGGCTGTTGTTGTATAAATAGGGAGTTTGAAGGAGAGTTTACGAAGATTTTGGAAGATACGAAGATTTTGTCTGGCAGAGGTCAGATGCACTAGAAAAGATCCAGAAAAAAATATGTTGTTGCTGCTGCTGCTGAAGAACACGAAGAACAACGGCTATGACAACGGTTTCTTCAACCTCTTAGCTATGGTTTCTTCATTCATTCGCAACGGATACCTTCGTCTTTGCAACGTTTATCTTCAGTTGCAATGGTTTATTCAACAGATTTACAACGGATATCTTAGCATCTGCAACGTTTATATTCAAGCTCTATTGCAACAGTTACTCTGTAACGTCCATAAAATGTTGCAGATTTCCTGTTACATTGCTTTTAGCTTCTTTTCATCTTTCAAGCACTTTTTGAGCTATGTACCAATCTTTTGAGGGTGTTTTGAGCAAGATGAGCTAAACCGCTTTGCTGAGGCGACAGAGGAAGCTATTTTCCAAAAAATAATAATGTGGTAACATTTATTTAATTAATTTACGCAATTATTTTATGATTATTTGCCTTGGTTAAAAATTGATTTAATAATTTTTATTAAACAATTTTTATTTCTTTTGATGGTACGTGCTTGGCCTTGGTTTTTGATATTCCATGCTTTCGATATACAATTGTTATTTTGAAAATCTACTTGTTGCAATATTTTAGAATTAAATTAAATGTAAGAATTGCATAATTATAATTATTGAATTAAATCACTTTAAAAATTGGAAAAATAGTGGAATCTTAGCCTCATTTTTCTCTCAATCTTGTTATCAATTTTATTTGAGTTTTGTTATTTTTAGTCTTAGAAACTAGGTTTAAATCCAAATCTTCACAAGTCTTGAACGAACTTTTCTTACCACTATAAAAAACACATCAATTTTTGGCGCCGCCGACGCGGACTTGTTTTTAGATTTGTTTTTAGTTTTAATTAGGTTAATTAGTTTAGTTAGATTTTTATTTTATTTATTTTATATTATTTTTATTTGTTCTATTTTACGTTTTTGAGTATTTTTCTTTGTATTAAAGGTTTTAGATCAAAAAGAAATTGGAGCCAAAGATTATATTGATTGATTAAAGACTTGGAGTCAAAGACAAATCGAAAAGAACGGAAAAAGAAGACAAGACATTTTTTTAGGGTTTTTATTTTTCTTTTTAGAAAACTGTATTAGGAAATTCTTATTATTTTGTAATTATTTTAGGTATTTTTCTGTTTTTTCTTATTTTTGGACTTTGAACTTTGGACTTTGGAATTTGAACTTTTGAACTTTATTATTATTTTCAAAACCCTACGGAAGGGTATTTAAATATAAACTGCAACAAGGAAGGACGACAATTACGATATTGTCTCGGCCCCTCGGGTTCGTACACTGACACAGGAGTCGGTGGCCCGAGTCGACTACAACCGATTCATCCCTCGTTTGCTACGGGAGGTAAGACTCGATCAACCCACGAATCCCTGCAAGTGGGTTTAATGTATTCCTTCGTAAGCATATATGTTGAGGAATTGAATACGGATTTATTTTCTAGTAAAGGGCAAGGACTGGCCATATAAGATAAGGACTCGGATTTGATCATTGTTTCCTTCTTGCCCGCCTTAGGAACACGTTACCTAACGCGAACTTAATCCTTAAAATTTGACTAGAAAGAAGACCGATATGGTATCGAGCTTATTATAAAATCATTCAAAATGACTGTATTGGTTACTTTGTTAGCCTAACTTAAAGTTCAGGAAGATTATTTTAAGTTGATTCGAGCCGCCTTGTAACCCAAGGAAACGTTGACAAAGAGGCAGGGTTATCAAATCTCCTTAGAGCTTATCCTGTTTCTATTCGACTTAATCTAATTCGGATCGTTCTGAGAGATTCGCTAAAACTGTAACTAATTGCCTTTTTTGGAATATTAAAAGTTGGTCTAGAAACAATCTAAGTGGAGCCATCACGCTTTTTGTTTGCTAGATTCAGTAGGCTTGATTTGGTTGAGTCGGCCTTGTTTGTGTTTGTTTAGAACTCCTTTCTAATCAGGAGTTATTTAATTGCATGCCCAGGCAGACTAAAGCCTTGATTGAGCGTGCCTGGAGAAGAGATTCTATTGGTCGTTTGATCAGTAATGGGAATAGAAACTCTGTCTTTGAAATTGAGAATTTAGGAAACCCTTCTTTTGAGAGCCCGATTTTTGGAAACTTTAATTTTGAGAATTTGTCTCTTAGTGAGGAAGTTATACCTAATTTTCCATCTGTGCTAAAAATGGCAACTTTAAAAGATTTGTTGAATCCACTAGGACTTCTTGTCCATCATGTATTAATTAGCTGAAACTCAAGCAAACTTTGAGTTAAAACCTGGGACCATACAGATGCTCTCAATCTTCTTAGGAAAAGAAAATGAAAACCCCTACTTTCACATTAGGGAATTTGAATAAATATGTAGTACCCTAAGAATTTACAACATGTCTGATGAAGCTTTGAAACTTAAGTTATTTCCTTTTTCCTTGAGAGACAAGGCCAAATCTTGGTTATATAGTTTGCCATCTGAATCCATCGAAACATATGAACAGCTTACCGCTGCCTTTTTATCTAAATTTTTTCCTAGGAACAAAACATCATCTATTAGGCACGAGATTTCCACATTTTTGCAGCAAGAGGGAGAATCTCTTATAAATATTTGGAAATGTTCAACGATTTATTGATACAATTCTCCCCTCACGGTTTAGAAAAGGTTATACTAGTCCAGATCCTTTATGAAGGGCTAGATTATCCAACGACTACCATGTTCGAGTCATTGTGTACAGGGAGTTCTGATAGTCAAATTGTTGATGAGGCAATGACATTTTTGAATGAAATTTCCAAAAAGACCCAGCAATGGGAATGTAGTAAGGAACCCCAGAGAAAACTTTTACTGAGCAGAGGTAATGTCAATAGGGTAGATGGAATTCTTGAATCAAATGCCAAATTGCAGCTATAGCAAAAAGGTTAGAAGCCTTAGAATTGAGTCAATCTAGTTGTGGAATGGATCCCAAGTCATGTAGGGAAGGACATACTGTTGAAGAGCAAGACCATGCTCTTAACAATAACACTAGATATGATAACCGTCAAAAGTTTGACCCATATTCAGAAACCTATAACCCTGATTGGAGAAACCATCCAAACCTTTTTTTGGTCTAAGGGCCAAAACCAAGGTCAGTCTAGTAACCCGCAGGTTCCCCCAGGTTTTGGTTATACTAAGAATCCTTCTGGACCAGCACAATTTCATAATCCGTTAGAAAAGACGGTCATGAGTTTAGCAGAGTCTGTCGCTCATTAACTCAGAACACTAAAGATTTTCAGCAGTCTGTCAACCAAAGTATATGAGAAAGTCAAAAGATTATTCAGGCTAACAATCAGGCTATTTCCAATTTAGAAAACCAGGTTGGTCAAATCGCTGAATCTTTAAGAGAAAGAGAAGAATGCAAGTTCCCTAGTCAACCACAACCCAACCCTAGATGAGTTCATAAGTTATCTTTTGAGAAATCATCAAATCATGTGAATTCAATGAAAACCCTTAGGAGTAGTAGAGTGGTAGACAATAAGGTAACCTTGCCCGATAGTGAACATGTTCTAGTTCACCCTTCTGAACCTGTAGTTGAAGAGACTGATAAAGTCTTTAAAGAGTCCAATGTGGTTCCCGCTGAGCCCGGTTTTGTGCCCAAAGCCCCATTCCCACAACTTCTAGTACCAACTAGGAAGGAATCCAACTTTAATGATATATTGGAGATTTTTAAGCAAGTCAACGTCAATCTTCCTTTATTAAATGCAATTAGGCAGATTCCTACTTATGCCAAGTTCCTTAAGGATCTTTGTACGCGAAAGTGAAAGCTCAGTGTACCGAAAAAAGCCTTTATAGATAGTCATGCAAGTTCAATTATCCAGAACAACACAACTCCTAAGTACAAATACCCAGATTCCCTTACCATTTCTTGCACAATAGGTAACTACCGTGTAGAGAAAATGTTACTTGACTTAGGAGCTAGTGTGAACTTACTTCCGTACCATGTGTACCTCCAGCTAGGACTTGGTGACATAAAACCTACCCAGATAACACTTCAGTTAATTGATAGGTCTGTGAAAATTCCTTGTGGTATTGTCGAAGATGTTCTTATTGAGGTCGATAGGTTTATCTATCCTGTGGATTTTGTTATCCTAGATACCCAGCATGTTCCTGACCCAGAAAACCAGATATCTGTGATATTAGGTCGCCCGTTTTTAGTTACATCTAATGCGATCATTAACTGTCGAAATGGTATTATGAATTTATCTTTTGGTAATATGACTATTGAGCTGAATATTTTCAATATTAGTAAGCAACCCCCTGAGCTAGATGACACGTGCATTGAAGAGGTGAAGATGATAGGAACATTAGTTCAAGAGTCATTACCAAACATCTTATCTGAAGATACATTAGAGAGTTGTATAAATAGGGAGTATGGCAGAGGCCAGATGCACTAGAAAAGATCCAGAAAAAAATATGTTGTTGCTGCTGCTGCCGAAGAACACGAAGAACAGAGGCTACGACAACGATTTCTTCAACCTCTTAGCCACGGTTTCTTCATCCATTTGTAACAGATATTTTTATCTTTGCAACGTTTATCTTCAGCTGCAACGGTTTCTTCAACACATCTGCAACGGATATCTTAGCATCTGCAACGTTTATATTCAAGCTCTATTACACCAGTTACTCTGTAACGTCCATAAAACGTTGCCGATTTCTTGTTATATTACTCTTAACTTCTTTTCGTCTTTCAAACACTTTTTGAGCTATGTGCTAATCTCTTGAGGATGTTTTGGGCAAGATGAGCTAAACCCCATCACTGAGGCAAGGAGGAAGCCATTTTTCCATGATTAATTGGTAACTTTTAATAATTCTTTTATGACTTTTGTATTTATTTTTAATTGAAATTACGATTTTTCTTAATTGATTGTGATCTTATTTGATGGTTTATGCTGGGACCTAGAGCTTTTGATGATCCATGCTTGTGATTTATAATTGATATTTTAAAAATCTACCTTTGGCAAAATTTAGAGTCACTTATTTGAGTTAGAATTGTGTAGAATTATTATTTTTGGAACCAATTAAAAGTGGTTAATGGTGAAATCCATAACCTCAGTATTTGTGAATATTATTTTCATATTTTGTGTATATTTTTAGTTTAAAATTAATTTATTAAATCTAGAATCAATCTTCACAAGTTCGAGAGTTTGAAACCCTTTTCTTACCACTATAACAAAAATATCATTTTACTTGCCAAAGATGGTCTGTGTATGGTTTCCCATGCTCGCATGCTACTGCGGCTATTGTTGTATCTGGGGAAAGTTCCTTGATTATATCGACGAATACTTCAAAGTTAGTTGTTATCGCCAGCTATATTCAATAGTTATTAGACTTGTTCATATTTACGACAGGTAAGTGTTTAAGAAGTACATATCAAGCATAAACTAGGGTTTCTTAAGTAATACATATTGATATTTTTATGGTAGTATCATACATGACTATGGTTTTAAGCAGTACATATCAACTATAAACTAGAAATAACATATTACATATTGATATGTAGTGTAACATACATCAACAATTATGTTCTTAATGACAGAACGAGAATTTGCTGATATAAATCTTATATTTTCTCTATCTATAAAGTTGTATGAACTTGTGGCTAAGTGACATTCACCATATACGGGGGATACATTTTTCTTTTATTTAGTAATATGTGGTTGTTATAAAAAAACAAAAAAATGCACATAAACAAAGTAATTATTTTCAATTCATATCAATATGTACTTCATAATACATGTCAATATGTACTTTTATATTATGAATCTATTGGTTCAGAGTTTCAGGTTTTCAGGGGTTAAGGGTTCATAGTTTCAGGGTTTCATTGTTAAGGGTTCATGGTTTCATGGTTTAGGGGTTCAGGCTTCACATGGTCTAAGTTTCAGGCTTTACCCTGAAACCTGAGACTTTGAACCTTGTACCCTGTTCCCGGGTTAGCAATATGAATTTGTACTACATTGAACATATTAATATGAAGGAAAATGAACACAAACATACTTCCTAGATAACAATATCTACTTTCAGAATAACACATATCAATATCAACTTAACAAGCACATATTGATATGTTCTGCCTTTCTATATAACTCGAAAAAATAAATAGAAACCTAACAATGCTAATAATCAATCATCATAATATGTATGTATATATATATATATATATAACATTATAAGATCCTGATACAAGTAAATAAATCCTTATCAGTTCAATAACCAAAAACCAAGTTTAATAACTAAAAAGGAAGTTACTGTAGTACATATCCATATCTACTCTGCAGGTAAAGATTCATTTTCATTGATGGGGTCCCAACTGATTTCAGGCTCAGTGGATGTCTGATGGGCACTTAATTTATACATTTTTACCGCCTAATTTGTATTTGCTAATATTCGATTTGTATTAATTCTATTAGTTTTATGCTTTTATAGGTACTATACATAAAATCCGAAGTTACGAAAAAAACTCGACTCAAACTGGGTAAAATTATCAGCTGCTCGCCATTGGTATATGAAGTCCGAAGAGTTGGGTCTGGTGGACTGTTGGATGACACAAAATAAGTGGGACAAAAATGGGGGTCTTCTGAAAAACACGGACAGAGAGAACATGAAGGCATGCTTCACTTTTTTTTTAAAAAAAAATTGAGGTGAAAAAGTAGTTGTGCATTACAAACAAAAAGTGGAGTTTGGTCTGTTGGCGAGTGAAAAAGTAAAAGAAAGTGAAAGTGAGGTCATGTGGTGTAGGAAGTGGAATAAGGTGGTGTGGTTGGTTGGATGACGTTAAAGTCTACTGACGTGGCAAGAGAAGCAAAAGTGGGGACTAGTTGACGTGAGTTAGAGAAAAAATTGGTGCGGTGTTAGAGTAGGTTGGCTAGTTTGGTTATACAAGGTCAGAGAGGGGTAGTTTTTGTCTGGATGTTGAAGAGAGTGAGATGCAGACGTGGCAAGTATGTGGGACAGAAGTCTTGAGAGGATAAATAGAAAAGTGCAAGATCAGAAAACAGAGTTCTTTTTAGTTTCGAATTAGAGGAGCTCTGGAAAGAAAGAAAAGGGTTGCGACTGTGAGTGGAGGCGTTGGTTTTTAGGACATTGGTTGGTGGACGGAGATAAAGAGAAGACGAAGAAGACATCGTTTCTCAATTTCGGTTTAATCTTTTATACTTTTCTAGTAATTATTTTTATAATGGGTTTTGAGAAATCCATAGCCATGTTCTAATTGTTTTGTAACTAGGGTTTTATGTTGAAACCACTTTGAGTACTAGACCAATTTAATTGAGATATCTGGCAATAAACTATTATAATTTGAATAGATTAATTCTTGATTATTTTTTATTGGTAAATCGAAAAATTAGTTGTTGCTTCACCGGTTCTATACGATACAGTAACTTTTGTGTGTATCAATAGGATCACAAATATATTTGTCTCATTATTTGATATTCCATGTTAGATTAAATTCTTTGATGGGGTATGCTTATAATTGGCAGGTATTATTTGTGAACCTATATTTAGTTTCGTATAATTTTCTCGCTAACACAATTTGATGGTGCATGCTTGGATTTAGTCTTTTGATGTGCCATGCTTAGGGTGTCGCAGTGATATTTGCGATTCTAATACATATAATAGGTGATGTCGATAGAACGAACAATATATTGATATTCAAGATTTATGTTTCATTTCAGTAATTGAATAGAAATAATGGTGAATACTAAAAACCCTGGTTACCGATTATCCCAGTGTATTTACTTTATTAGTTTAGTATTTTTTTCTTATTTCATTCATAATTCAAAAAAATCCAAAAACATCATTTCCGGTTAGTCGATTAGAAATATTGGTTACAGTATTGTCCCCGCTCCCTGTGGATTTGATCAGTATTTGCCGATGTCTATATTGTAGACGTCGTGCGATTGCGGTTATTATAAATAGGTATTACAAAAAGCCTATCAATTTTTGGCGCCGCTGCCGGGGAGCGGTTGTGGAATATTGTAATTAGTATTTTTGATTTTCTAATTGTAGTTTAGGTTTTTATTCTTTTTATTTTTTTTATTTTTTATTGTATTTTTATTTTTAGGATTTTTAGTTCTTTTTGACTAGTTTTGTGTCTTAGAATTTCGTTTCAGGTACTTTTGGTGTCGTTCCTGGTCGTCTAGCTCAACAACATTTGTCTGCTGCAAAATACTCACGAGTTTTTGGCTTGTGAGTTATATATTGAATGATTTGGACAGGTTGGACGCTCATTACCCTAAATTGTGAATGTTGATACGAGGTACTAGTACTGCTTTTCGAAGTGGGAAAATACTTAGTTGAGTTCTTTGAACTCTTCCGTTCCAATTATAAGGGTATGAGCAATTTTTCCTTTTCTTTTGTGGTGTGATTTATGGAATGAATGAATTCGTGATTGCTTGTTTGTTTACTTCTTGAATTTGCACCAATTTTATTTTATATAATTTTTTGTTTTTATTTTCTTTGTACATATGGAGTCTGGTGGCATAACATCCTTTCTGGCATTTTGGAACTCATCCAAAAAGTTCCAGAGAGAAGAGTCAGAAAAGGAGTTATTTACAGAAACTATTGAAGAATATGCTTGTAGAGATTCACATTATCATGAACCGGAAAATAAGCAATATTGTAATGAGTATAATGTGTGTTCTCCGTCTTTGGAGGATTTAATTAAACCATTGATACCTAATATTTCTTATGATGTAAGTCTTTCTTTAGAATATTCACTCAACCAGTTGAATGAAAATTCACGTAGGAGAGGCTTAGCGCGGGAACAAATTCATAAGACCTTTAGAGAAATCAAAGAAGAACGATCAGCTGCTAGAATTGCTCCAAGTGAACTTAATTGCCAGTATAGTGTTTCTTCTCGTGACTTCTCTTTACCTGTGCATGCCTCCCAAATAGTTTCAGTTCCCATCCCTAGCGAACCCTTTGACTCGATTATTTTTGTTCACAATGATATATCCTTTGCAAAAATCAGGTTCGGGGATAGCTATTTTCTTTTGATAGTCTCATCATCTTTACGTTGCTACCGCGAGAGTGTGAGGCTGTCATTGGTTGTATATATTATGTTCTGGGTTGATCCCCATATTTTGAGGTTGTTAATTTATGGAAATCCTTTATGTACATATCCAGTAGGTATATTCTTATTTTCTTTGTAGGTTTTTTATTTATTTTTAGTTCAGTATTCTTTTTTATTACTATCATCTGATGTGTGTTACAGAGAATACTGCTTTTCTTGCGTCAATCAGGTAAAATCTTCCAATCCCTTCTCTTTGATTTACATTTGTTTTTCCTATTTACATTTATTGCATGCCATTCTAGGTTTCACAGTTTGGAACATTGAGGACAATGTTAATTTTAAGTTTGGGGGTAAAATTTCCGAAAATTGATGGCAATAAGAAACTCCAAAATTTAGAGATTTATGAACAATTTAGGATGACACTAACCACTCTAGGTAGATAGAAACTTAATTATTGTCTATAAGAATTGGCGTGCCCAACTAAATGGTCTATTCATATCTCAATGCCTAGCTCAGGTGTTAGAAATAACATGATAATTCTTGATCAAGCATATCTCTTTCAACTTTTATTTTTACAATTTTGTGTTTGTCTAAATGATTTGGTGGGGCACTATTATCAACTTGTTATCGCCACCAGGATGAAGTAGAGTGTTTGAGATCAAGCCCCATTATTTTAAATATATAAATAATTGTTTTATTTTCAATAAGCCGACCGCTGGGGCCTTTGTATATACCAGCTGAGTCGATATTAGTATAAGGATTAAGACCAGTGGGAGGGTATCTCAATCCATTAGGATTTATCCTGGCACTGACCTTCAGACAGATATGGGAAACATTGTTTACATTAGTCAATATGTGTAACATTCATTACTTCTATATTCGTCTTCTAATCTATCCACGTGTTTGAATTTGATTGATTCCGAGCAATATGAATGTTTATTTGAGTAGAGTTTTGCATTCTTATATGAATTTTAGTACGTTGAGTGCAAACTCATGCACAACAACTGGATTCATACAGAGTAATGATTCTTATAGCCTAAGAATTTAGTAGGCCAAGTAAATAGCATGTTTAGTGTCTATCCTCAATCGTTCACAGGTATCTAAAATTGGAGTATAGGTTTTGTGGGTATATCTTTTGTAAACCCTCATGAGACAAAACTCGTCCGCTAAAACCACTTAGGGGTTTAAAGGCTCATTACATATGCTGAATGTAGTCTTGATTCCTGGGAAAATTGGAATATATTTTATGCTTTGTAGGTACTATACATAAAATCCGAAGTTACGAAAAAACTCGGCTCAAACAGGGTAAAGTTATCAATTGCTCGCCATTGGTATATGAAGTCCGAAGAGTTAGGTCTGGTGAACTGTTGGATGACGCAAAAGAAGTGGGACAAAAATGGGGGTCTTCTGAAAAATGCGGACAGAGAGAACATGAAGGCATGCGTCACATTTTTCTTTAAAGTTTTTGAGGTGAAAAAGTGGTTGTGCATAACAAACAAAAAGTTGAGTTTGGTCTGTTGGCGGGTGAAAAAGTAAAAGAAAGTGAAAGTGAGGTGATGTGGTGTAGGAAGTGGAATAAGGTGGTGTGGTTGGTTGGATGACGTTAAAGTCTGCTGACGTGGCAAGAGAAGCAAAAGTGGGGACTAGTTGACGTGAGTTGGAGAAAAAATTGGTGCAGTGATAAAGGAGTAGGTTGGCTAGTTTGGTTATACAAGCTCAGAGAGAGGTAGTTTTTTTCTGGATGTTGAAGAGAGTGAGATGCAGACGTGGCAAGTATGTGGGACAAAAGTCTTGGGAGGATAAATAGAAAACTGCAAGATCAGAAAATAGAGTTCTTTTTAGTTTCGGATTATAAGAGCTCTAGAAAGAAAGAAAAGGGTTGCGACTGTAGTGGAGGCGCTGGTTTTTAGGACAGTGGCCGGTGGAAGGAGACTAACCCGTCGTTTCTTAATTTCGGTTTAATCTTCTATACTTTTCTAGTAATTATTTTTATAATGGGTTTTGAGAAACCCATAGCCATGTTCTAATTGTTTTGTAACTAAGGTTTTATGTTGAAACCACTTTGAGTAATAGACCAATTTAATTGAGATATCTGGCAATAGACTATTATAATTTGAATAGATTAATTCTTGATTATTGTGTATTGGTTAATCGAAAAATAAGTTGTTGCTTCACCGGTTCTATACGATACAGTAACTTTTGTGCGTATCAATAGGATCACAAATATATTTGTCTCATTATTTGATATTCCATGTTAGATTAAATTCTTTGATAGGGTATGCTTATAATTGGCAGGTGTTATTTGTGAACCTATATTTAGTAATTGAATATAAATACTGGTGAATACTAAAAACCCTTGTTACCGATTCTCCCAGTGTATTTACTTGATTAGTTTAATATTTTATTATTTCACTCGTAATTTAAAAAAAATTTAAAAACATCATTTCTGGTTAGTCTATTAGAAATATTGGTTACAATTTTTTCCCCGCTCCCTGTGGGTTCGATCCATATTTGCTATTGACCATATTGTAGACGTCGTGCGGTTGCGGTTATTATAAATAGGTATTACAAAAATCCTATCAATTTCAACAACCTGCATGCTAACTTGATTCTTTTTCTCTGAATCTTCGCCATCAATTGTTCGTCATCCATAGTCAGTCACCCTTTAATGTTTCAATGTCTCTTTCTGATTCTCAACCAAGAACATATTAATTGGTATGAACAAGAAATCTGCTATTGTTTTAGCATTATCATAACACTTATCCTTGAACGCCACAGACGAGTTGTAATGGATAAATTTCTGGGTTTCAAACTCATACTTGAGCAGTGTCCAATGTTGGTTGCCATGGCACATGGTTGCAAGGATCTTATATATGTCATTGTTCATTTGCATGATAGGCTAAATAATACCAGTATCTTGTGCTCCCTCGAAACTCTCTGGCTTCTCGACAAGACGCTGGAAAATGGAAACATTTAATATGTTATTTTCATATAGTACATATTTTTCTGTGTGGGTAATAGAGTTGTGTTTCACTAAAACATCTAATGTCGTGTTTCTATTTTATTAGTATATATCAATATGTACTATTTTCATATCCAATTTTTAAAAGCATATATGAAGAAAACAACACATACCCAAGCAGCTGGATCCAGGTGCAACACCTTTAAGTATTTTCTTTCTGCCTCAGGTTTTGCTTGGTCCTCTTGAGACACCACTTGAAGCTTATAATGAGCGTAGTTGAGAAGATTTTGCTCTAGTGCTCTGTTGAAGATCAAATCGTCCATTGTAGACCTGCTGATGCAGATACCACCTCCATTTTCTATTCTCCAAGCAACCGAGCTGCATATTTATAACAAAAACATAAATTGAAGTAAGTTTTTTTAATATGTACTACAAAACTGACTTGTTTTAAAAGTAAAATTAAATGTAGAAACTACTTACATTCTTTTTCCTTTCTCAAAGTATGGAAGTATAATCCCTTTTTGTTCATCTGTCATCTTCTCATACACTGGTGACTTCTCAAGTTTCATGAAATTCATACGAGGTTTCTGAGCTTTACGAGTTTTATTCTTCTTTCCTGTCTTTATCGTCTTTGTTCGTTGTCAACTTTCAACTTCTTCTTTTCAGAAAACTTACTTCCACTATCAAATAATGGATCTGTCTTCTTTGCTAGATTCACATGAGTCACTCGTATGCTAACTTGTTCTCCAGTTTCTACTAACTTCTTTATGACATCCTTTGTTTTGTTTTCGCTTTTATGTTGGAAAGTTTGGTTGCTAGTAGCATATCGCTTGACATTTGGGTGGTTGTAACTTCATCTTCCTGCACTTCTTTTGGTCAGTATAACAAAATATGTACTTTAAATTACATGATTGAAATCAAATTTTCAACATGAAATACCCAGTACAACCAAATAGAGTTCAATACGTACTTGATTTAACTAGTACATATCGATATATACTATGTTCTTAACATACATATTGATATGCACTGTGTTTTTTGAATACTCACCGGATGGCTCAATAGAACATCCTGCTCAACATTATCTTTCATATGAACATCTTTGACTAGAGTATCCTGCAATTTTTGAATACAGGTTTTTAGTACTATATTTGAATCATATTTTTTCAAACAAAGACAAGAATGCTAAATTATCACAAGTAGAAGATATACCTTTGGGTCATTTTCCTGCTCAGGTGTGACTTGAATTGTATTTTTCTCAGGTGTAAGTTGGTTGGGTTCAGGGTGCTCAGTTGTAACTTGTCGAACTTCTACAAGTCAATAATCATTTCCAAATAAATTATCAAAATGTTTGCGAATGTCAATCCCAAATAGAGCAGGGCTTGAAACACTACCATTATCTTGGCTGAGAGATGCATATTCTTCAGCATAAACTCCTTTGTTGGCAATGGCCAAGTCCAAAAATTCTTCAAATGTGAACTTTTCAATGTCTTCCAGCTTCGTCATTACAGTAAACAAAGGTATATCCATGCCCCTGGGGCAATCGACCAAGTTTTCAACGTCTTGTTCATCATGGTTCTGCGACATCCCTTTAACAGTTTCAATACTATGGTTTATAGCTTCAATCAACTTTTTCACTGCTTCTTGTTGAACTCCAGGTAAATCATCCTGCAATCATAGAGTTTTTTCCATTCTAGTTAAGTACATATTTATATGTACAGTTATATGACAATAGTAAAACACATTGTAATTAAGTACATATTGATATGTACAGTTATGTGACAATAAAGTGAAACTAGTCAGCTTTACTTACCTATGTGTTACTTTCCTCTTGCATCTCTTTGATTTGTTTCTCTAAGTCAGACTTAGCCCATGTTTTAATATGAGAAACATCAACACCACAAAACTTGTACACCTAAGATGGTGTTGACAATGTAACATTAAATGTAACCTTTTTGACGGTGGCATTTTGTTCATCTGTTGGAGTAGACGGAGATGACACTTCTTCTGTTGGGCCAGTACCCAAAGGAGTTGGACTCTGAACAAATGGATGTCCCAAAACTACTTCATCTTCTGTGATGTTTTGCAAAAGAGGATCACCCAAAGTAGTTGTATGATCTGTTGGAGTAGTAGGATATGCCACTTTTTTTGTTAAATCAGTACCCGGGACTCCCATCAATTAAGTCTTGAAACTCTTCTTCATTTTCAGGCTGCAAGGGAGAAGCTTTCATGTATATGTCATTCAAAATCTGCAGAAGCTTTGATGCATCAAGCGGTCCATCTTATTGCTGCATGGTGTTCGCCTCTCCCCATTTCTCAAAGATTGTCTTCGTTAAATCTTCATATCTGGCTTTCCAATCTTCTTCCTCAACTCCCTTCCCTGTAGTTTCTTCTTTCTCTTCTCCCATTGTACTTTCATTACCTTCTTTTACCTTTTCAGCTTCACTATCTTGTTCTGCAAGTCTTCTTTTGATTATATTAAGAATTTTCTTTTCTTGATTGGTATACAGAACCTTGAAATTTTCATGGAACTATACCAAGACAACAAAATATGTACTCAGAAAACCAGTATATATTGACATATACTCTTGTTTTGATATGTATTCAAGTAGTACATATAAATCATATAGTATGGTTTTCAAGAAGTACATATCAATATGTACTATAGGATCACACACATCATACGTTCAGTACATATTAGTATACACTGTAGGATCACACACATCATAAACAAGTACATATTGTGTTAATAAAGTACATATTTCTTACCTCATATTCAGTTGTATCAATGTCTTTTTGGAGTTCAGTACATAAGTTTGTCAGATTCCATTTGGCAGCTCTTGGCACATACTTTCCTTTTGCATCCGTCGTTATTTTCTCTGGTTCCAGCAAATAGGTATGCTCTGCGTACCAAATCTGTATTGGAAAAAAAATACACAAAACAAAGTCAGAAGTAAATCAAGTTTGTCATTGACTAAACTACTAAATAGATTTTTACTATGTATTCTTACCAATAAATAGTTCAGACACCCGATAGTATTCTCAATTGCATTTATATTGTCATTCAGTGACTTTTCTAGGTAATAATGTATCAAGTCTGGCCATAATACATTCTTTGCAGCCTCGAGATACTCCACAAGACCAATGTACTTTTCATTCAAGGCATGTGCATCTTTTGTTGTGAAAAATAAAGTTATACACAAGAAGAGGCATATAAGCCTTACAAGGTCTTCAACATCTCTCACTTTTTCACTTTGTTCCTCACTCTCTTCTTCACTTTCTTCTTCATCGTCTTTATTGCATATACTCTCTTCATCACTCCCGCTTCCTTCAGATTCTTCATTTCTTTTATTTTCTTCAGATTCTTCATTTGTTTTCTTCTCAGTTCCTGGTTTCTTCCTAAGCAGTTTCAAGATTTCTTCTTGTATCATAACTCTGTTTACCTTTATACCCTTTCTTACTTCACCAAAGAACCTTTGAAAGAAAGCATTGTTGTGATATCCACCCCTTGATGTCAGCACCATATCACCGTGTTGTATTTTCGATGTTCTTGGCATTCCAAAAATAACACCCATTTCTTCAGGGGTAGATGTCAGAATATGTGGATCTCCATGCCTTTTGAACTCAAATGTGAGTTCATTCGTAACTTTGCTTCTCTTACAATATTGTTTCAGATTAGTCACCGCAGTTTCATTCTTCATCCAGTGATCTTCACCAAGAACTGTGTACCATAATATCAAAAAAAGGTTCCCATATGATTGCTCACCAATGATCCTCAACCGAGTTTCACTCAACTCAAGATTTTCAGCCCTAATTACTTTAACAAGTGAAAAAATAACCCTAATTTCTTTGTGGTTTTCTTCACACTACCTATATAATGAACACAGTGTAAATAACCCTACAATATATAAATATGTACTATAATATATAACAATATATATTGATATGTACCATGCTTTCATCTCTAAGACCAAAGTAAGTTGTATGGTATCAATAAACTATAAGATGAAGAAAGTATATATTGATATGTACTGATCCAATTTAAGAACTACAACAAAGTACATATTGATATATACTTATGCTTTCAACTCTAAGACCAAAGTAAGTTGTATGGCATCTATCTGCTATGACATGAACAAAACACATATTGATATATATTGATCCAATTTAAAAACTAGAACAAAACACATACTCATATGGGATCTATCAGTTATGACAACAACAAAGTACTTTCAAACAAATAAATATCAAAAAAAAACTAGGGTTTTATAGTACATATCAATATGTGCTTTTTTGAAAATCTATATGTGTTTTATAGTACATATCAGTATGTGCCTTTTCAAAACCAATATGTACTTTGTTTAAAAAGTACTTATTCATATATACTATAGTATAATACAATGCATGCACTTGAAGGGGTTTAAGCAGTACATATCAAGTGTTTTAGAAGTACATATCGATAAGTACTTAGGATCATACAAGGAAGCAGAAGCAATACAATAGACAGTAGAAGCAATACAAGACATGGAGATTTATAAAAAGATTATTAATACCTTTTTTTGAAGAGAAAACAACAACTTTCTTCTTATTCTTTGTTGCTGATGGAGAATGAACAACAAAAGCCTTTTTAGTTTTCTTACTCGATGGTGATGAAGAATCAACTACAACATTTTTCTTCTTCATCATCGATGGTGATGGAGAATCAACTGCAACAGTTTTCTTCTTGTTTTTCTTCTTCGATGGTGTTGGAGAATCAACATCATCAGGTTTCTTATTTATTTTTTATTTTGTTGGTGGAAAATCTGCAGGAGCATCTTTCTTCTTCTTCTTCGATTTTGGTGGTGGAGATTCAGGATCAACAACATCATATTTCTTCTTCCTTTTTGTTTTTGGTGTTGGAGATTCAAGAGTATGTTCTTCTTTTATTAATCTTTCTTTGATTGTTCTATCGATTTTCCTTTTTATTTTGTTTGATTTAGGTATAGATCAGTTTAGATCTACTTCTTCTTTTGATGATTTTTTATTTTGTTTTCGTTGCTTTTTGGATTTCTTTTAGGTTTTGATTTTTGATTTTGTTTTCTATTACTCTCTCTGCCTTTTGACTGTTTTTTATAGGGTTTACGATTTTGAAATCCTTAAATTTTCGTTGGTTCAGTTTCAGGTGGTTTTAGAAACTGAAATGGATATAACGGCAAAAAGAAATAAAGACGGACGTGTGTTACGGTTCACACGTGAGTTGTGAAGGGCATGAAGGTATCTTTTGTAGTTATAAAGATTTTGGACCTCTGGTTAAAACTATTTTCCTGCTGGACCCTAGATTAAATGGGTCATGGGTCTTTAGACCATTCAAATTTTTTTTCATATATTATTACTCTTTTAGTCCCAAGAGAAGGATGTTTTCATTTATTTTTTTTAATTTAACCTATATTTATTTTGGGAAAAATGGCTAAGTGAAAGTATATCTGTTTTTCATCACTATGACCATTTTCTCTCTCATCATTAGGATGATTCTGTTTTTCGTCAGAAGGATGATTCTACCTTTCTCTTAACTAGTTTTGTGTACGTCTTTGTCTGCTTGCTTAATATAGTGATTGTTTTTCCTTTTACTTTCTGTTTCTCTCTTTTATTCTTTCATCTAATCGCCTAATCCTTTCTCACTCTTCCCTATTTTTTTTAGTCTTCCTTTTCCAAACTTAGCATCTTTTCCACGGCTTCTTCTTCCTCCTCTCACACTGATGCTGAATGTGAAGACCTGGCTAACCGTTTAGCTTCCATTCTTACAGATGATGAAGAATCATTTGAGATTCTTGATGAGCTTTCAGAATCAATTAATGAGCAAAAATACTCATTAGTCATCACAACCGTCACATTCGTGAATATGGGTTGAACATCCTCTACAACTTGTTAACTAGATCTTGGAGATCTTCAGGAAGCCTTGAACTACAGTTTTTGGCACAACTACCCATTTGGTCAAGTTTGAATTGGGGTGTGATTATAATGCTGTCATTACCAAATCACCATGGTCTATCAATGATGATTTGTTTCTACATGAAGTTTGCAATCCAGACAAACTTTCTCACGAGTATGAGTTCAGGTATGCTGATTTTACTGTGCAAGTACATGGACTCCCTATTAGTGCTCAAAAATAAAAAATTGTGGAGTTCATTGGCTCAAAAATTCGTACACCATATCCAATTCCGCTAACAGAACAAGCTAAATGGGGAAGTTTTTCCAAAGTCAGAGTCAAGATTGATATTACAAAGCCATTAAAACAGGAGTTTCACATCACTCTCCCTTCAAAAAAGAAGTGCACCATCTAGTCAAGATATGAGAGGCTTCCTCGAATATGTTTTTTTGTGTGGGAAGTTTGGTCATATCATGAAGCAATTCCCAGAATTGTTTAAAAAATATGAAAAGCTGGGGGTTTTCTCGCCATAAACTTTCATGGAGAAGATGCAAGACACGAAAAATTGCTAGATTCATAGAAAAAATCAATGCTAACTTCAGGCTAAAATGGGTCAAACCAGTTACTCGAGGAAGGAAAAATTGTCGAACAACAGTTGCAGTGTTGAAACCAACACCACCAAAGCCATCCAACCATCCCCCATCATCCCAGGCTCCATCCACTGCACCCACCCACCAACCAAATCTGTAACCAAAACTATCCCATAATTCCAGCCTTAAAACCCACTGAAAATAAAGCCTCTACACCTACAATTATCACCCACCATATTTCTAGGACCAATGAAAGAGATTATTTTCAATCTGCAACGGCTCACCATAACACCAATAATGGCAATAATGGTGCCAAAATTATAAAGGTTACAAACCAAATTTCTCTTTCTCCCCAACATGAAACCCATCATAGCAACCAAGTCTAACCCCAAAAACCATTACTAGTACCCAATCCATCAACTACACCTCACATCCAAGAGAAATCCATCCTCCCACCCATCCCTAAACAGAATACTAAATCCACCGCTCTAAAACAATACCAACATAATTCTATTAAGTCTCAGATAGCCGAATCCATTCAGAACCAAGCTCCCTGTAATAAACCCCAAGTTGATGATCAAGAGACTCAAAAGAAACCAAGGCTCTGGAAGAGACACGCCCGTGATTCCCAAAAATATGTTTCTACTGAAAGTCTTCAACATTTAGGATGCAAAAGGCAATCTACCCCAATGGAATGTGACCCACCATTTAAACAACACCATTTCTGCAATGAAGATGAGGATATGACGACTTTCCTGCAAATGTCGCAAGGGGAATGTTAATACAATCATGGAACTGTCGTGGCTTAGAGAATGAGACGACAATTCTAACTCTTAATTGATTCCTACATAGTTGTAACCCTCCTATCATATTCCATTCTGAAACAAGACTGGGTGAAAGAAATAGCAAAAGAGTTTTCAGCTCTCTCAGTTTTAGAAATTTTGAATTTGTAGCTGCGCAGGGTAGAAGTGATGGTGTAGATGTTTTATGTCAAGATAATGTGGACTTAAAAGTTCTTTCAGAATCTCAAAAATTAATTCGTTGTACCACTGGTACTAAACTTAGCTTACCAAAGTGGGATCTTCTGTGCGTTTATGGTCTCCCAGCTCATCCGTAGAGAGATCCATTCTGGAGTCATACTTCTACTATAATTACATCAATTGATGGACCGCGGTGCATCATTGGAGATCTGAATGTGCTTATATATCAGTATGAAAAGCATGGGTGCTCTTCTAATACTAGCATTAGTTGTAATGAATTCAGAAATATGGTTAGGGAGAGAGATGTTATTGACTTGTGTTTTGATGGACCTGCCTTCACATGGTCAAACAACACAAGACAATCAATTCTCATATTTGAAAGGCTTAACAAGGCAATATGAAATTCAGAGTGGCAGTTATTATTTCAAGAGGTTGTTGTTCCTTACCTTCCCAGGATTGAAAGTGACCATGCACCTATTTTGCTAAACACCATGAGGAAGCTTCCCAAAAGAAAACCAAATTAAAATTTTATGAACTGACCATCCACGATTCAATGATATTATTCAAACTAACTGTGAGAATTCTTATGGTAATATGTGCAACAAGCTTCAAAAGTTGAGCAAAGATCTTATGAAATGGAGCAGAGACACCTTTGGTGACACTAGGAGAGAAATTGAAAAGGAAAAACATATCCTAGTTAAGTTGCTAACAAAAGCACACTTATCTGATATAAGAGAAAACGAAAAAGCTATCTTTGAAAAGATAGCAAGTCTGGAGAAGAGAAATAAGATGTTCTGGCAGTAGAGAAACAAATCAAAATGGGTTTCCAGCACAAACAAAAACACTAAGGTATTTCATGTTTCTGTTACTCATAGAAGGAGTAGAAATAAAATTTCCTCTTTAAAAGGTAGTGATGGTAATGGTCATCTGATCATGTCAAAATCAAAGATACTCTCATCTCTCATTTCCACAACATGTTTTCGAAAGATGCTAATGTTTGTCGTAATTCATTTCTCTTAGACAGTTCAAATGGTATATCTCAATCTGACTCTAATTCCATAAGATCCATCCCCTCTGCCGAAGAGATTTTTGATGTTATTAAGAAAATGGGTTCTTTGAAGTTCCCCAGTCCTGATGGATTTCCGGCTCTTTTCTATAAGAAAATGCTGGAATGTTGTTGGACAAGAAACTATTCAACTCATACATGATTGCTTTAGGAATGCAACCATCCCTCGTGGCCTTAATCACACTTATCTGGCGTTGATTCACAAAAAGAAAAACGGTTAATCTGCTACTGACACTCGGAAGTTCGTAAAGAACATAATATGGGGATAGAATAGGGATTGGGGAAATATCAATCGGTTTGTGCATGGTGTCAGGAACAGGAAATTCCTCTGGATATTTGGATGCAAAGTGATCCAACAAAACTTGAGAAGCACACAATTCTAACCCTAAATTAGGCAACTTGGAAGTCTAGGGGTCTAGAAACAACCTCTAAGTCGGGTGAATGATCTTGTGAGATAGATTCATCTATAGAATTAGGCAAATCATCTACACAATCATCCACATGGTCATCTATATGTTCTGTTTGGAAC